>PITA01003406.1:0-140675 GCA_004023965.1 Spilogale gracilis
GAAGGTGCATTAGAGAGGGGCAAGAGTAGATTCTTTAAGAGGCTATACAGTAAAGGGCGCCTGGGTGGCTCAGTCGGTTGGGCAACTGCCTTCGGCTCGGGTCACGATCCTGAAGACCCGGGACCGAGCCCTTCATCGGGCTCCCTGCTCGTCGGGAGTCCTGCTTCTCCCTCTCTCACTCCCCCTGCTTGTGTTCCCTCTCTGGCTGTGTTTCTCTCTGTCAAATAAATAAATCTTAAAAAAAAGAAAGAGGTTACAGTAGGAGTTGTGGTGAGAGAGCAAGGGAGACAGCAGTGTAGGTGGGGAAGTGGGCAAAGATTTGAGGTATACGTTGAGGTAGAATTGACAAGATTGAAAAAAAGATTGGATTGATCAAGAGTGGGTGGTAAAGGAGAGAGGGGTTATTAAGAACAAATCCCAAGTTTCTGATTTGTTCTGATGTGTTTCCCTTTACTGGAGTTGAAACACTGCAAAGTAGAAGTTTATGGGTGGCAGCTGCTGGGAATCAAGAATTTGGTTTTGAACATTGTCTGGTGTCAAGGTAGGGAGTTGGATATGCAACCTGAACCCAAAACATGGGTCTTGTTGGAGTTAATTTGGAATTCATCAAAACAGATATAGTATTTGAAGCTAAGGGAAAGGATTGGTTTTCATATCAGGCCAGGCATTAAAAAATAGAATCAAAAAAACCAGTAAAGGTGGAATGATCCTTAGAGATACCCCAGTCCAAACTCATTTCTCAACTGATAACATACTGGGAGCTAAAGATATAAAGCTATTGCTGGATGTAATGTTGATGAGAGATTGGGTCTCCCTTGGGGACTAGCACTTTGTTTGTTTTACATTGTTTTGTCAATATTTGACATCAAAATGGTTGAGACTAAGAAATATGTATAATTCTATAGATATAACTCATGGTGTCACATCCCCTAGTTTATAGTCTCCCCTGCTGCATGTAATCTACCCTACCCTCATTGCTAATTTGTTCTTCTCTTCCTCTAGCCAACACAGAACCTTTTCTCCTGGTTCCCTACTTATTGAAAAAGAAGATATCACCATCCCAAGTGGACATACCTGTGCAATTTAATATTGAGGAAGTCTAAGGCTTAGAGCTGTGGCCAAGGGGCTGAAGGCATGTTCCTGTAAAGCTCTATCCTAATCTGCTTAGCACCTGTGGCCCCTGGGATTATTTATCAACTGGACTTTCTCTCCTCTTGAATATAAGTGCCTGAAGATCAAGAGCTACTTTTCTTCTTCTTGATATCTTAATCCAGCCCTGGCTCCTGGATGAGTGACTTACCCATTCAATACGTGTATTCAATGAGAAGGACTCAATCAACTGAAGCCCTTCATTAGAATCAACCTACCTTTGGTAATCTTTCCATCCTTACAAGAAAATACGTTTACTGAGCACACTACGTGTCAGGTATAGTGCTAAAAGGTTGCGGCTGTGTTCAGTCTTTATTTATTTATTTATTTTTTATTTAGGAAATTGTCAACTTTTTAATTTTTTTTTATTATGAAGAAACACTTTATTTTTTAAATAACAATTTATTTTATTTTTTCAGTGTTCCAAGATTCATTGTTTATGCCCACACCCAGTGCTCCATGCGATTCGTTCAGTCTTTAAAATACAGCTATTTTATTTTAAAATAGTCTTTAAAATCATCTATTGTCCAGTATATTTACGTACACATTTGCATACCTTTCATCCAGTTCAGTAAATATTTAATGTGCATAGGCCGTACATACAGAGGTGCTGAGAGGAAGCCTCCGTCACTCAGGGCTCCAGGACCAGGGGAGGAGAGCAATATCAACAAACATACAAGCAATGACGAAGGCTCTCAATGAGCTGCAATAGGTATATTTTGGTTGTGTATGGGAACATGTTTGCTTCAAACCAGGAGATCTAGGAAAGTTTCTTGGAGGGGTAGAATTTGAACATCATGATAAAATAATGTAGGGGTGCCTGGATGGCCCTGTCAGTTAAACCTCTGACTCTTGAATTTAGCTCAGGTCACGATCCCACACTCAGTGAGGCATCTGCTTGAGATTCTCTCCCTCTGCCCCTCGCCCTGTTCTCTCTCTCTCTAAAGAAAATAAATAAATCTTTAAAAAAGAAAAGAACATAAAAGAACGAACACATTCTTGACATAAACATCAAAAGTATAAGTATAGCTTTGAAATAATGAAAGCTAACATATATATGGTCCTCAGTACATACTGTTTTAAGTACTTTATCCTTGTGAACTTACTTAATCCAACCTTGTAAAGGGGATGGTATTGTCATCCTCACTTTACAGACAGGAAGCTGAAGCACTGTCATCCTCACTTTACAGACAGGAAGCTGAAGCACGGAAAGGTTAAGTAACTCACTTAAGATCAAACAGCTAACAAGCAGCAGAGTTGGGATTTGAACCCTAGTGACTTCAGTCTTTGCCCTTAGCCATTATGCTCTACTGCCTTAGGAATGAAGGGCAAAGCTTCCACACGGGTAAGGTTAGGAGAGGGCCACTGTAGGTTAAGGAGAGGACATGCAGGAAAGAAGGGTATTCTAGACAGAGAAGAGTTAAAAGAATGGCACAGAGATTTGGTGTACACCCAGCAGTACTTCATTTTGTCCAGAAAACTGTCTAATTTACAAAAAAACTTCTTCAGCCTTTCCTTAATGTGCTTCTTCTCATGACCCTGTGAAGCCATGATTATTATTCTAATTAGAAAGAGGAGTAAATGGGGACCCAGAATGGGAGAGCATCAGCTGGTCTGGTAGCTATAGCTTGAGGTTCAAAACCTCGTCATTTAACTGCAGATAAGTACCTTTTCTCGGGTTGAAATATTAGCAAGTAAATACATTCATTGCTCCTACTCTGAGCAAGGCCCTGTGCTAGACTGTTCATATATGTCCTAATTTCATCCCCACAAGAGTCTTGAGAGGTAGGTGTTGTTACATTTCAAAAGAGGAAACAGTTCAAGTCTGCCTCTACTTGACTTTTTTTTTTTTTTTTTGAGAACAATTTCCTGTGAGGCGTGTTGGTTTTCAGTTTCATGGTTTGCCTACTCTTTGGTCCCTGGGAACCCCTGAGGACAGAGTATTACCTGTGGGTTAACACATGCAGCTTTACTGGGAATGGAAAATCCCAATTAATCTCTTTGCCAAAATCTTCAGTCACTCCTGCTTTTGGCCAACCTTGCCTGTGTGCTGAAAGTCAACATTTAAATATGAAATTCAGCTTTGGTTTCCAAAAATTTAATTGCATTATTAAGAATTAGTTGAAATTGGGCTTTGCGAATCTAGGAAGGGAATGCTGGGAAGAAGGCTGACCAGGTCCTGCAGGCTGGCCCACAATATAATGCAATCATGGAAAGGGTCGATGTAATCTTCCACTTACCTGGCTGGAGGAACCATCCCCAGCTCAGAGCACACCTGCTGTGTAGCCCATAATTCTAGCCCCTCTGGGGGGAATATGAATCAGCGGCTAGAGAAAGAGAGTGGCTTTACCAGGGACCCAATGACAAATATGTCAAATGCCAAAGAAAGACAATCAGGCAAGAGCCAGTTAAAATTCACAGTCCGGGCCATAGCCTGGGGCACAAAGACTGGATCCTGGGGCATCCTCTTTGTGCATGTTCAGTCTGAGAATCAGTTAGGGAAGACTCTGTGTTCGGTCCTGTTGCCTTCCAGGTTGGATTAAGACTCTTAGAAGGGTCATGATCTTAGCCTAGAATGGCAACATTGAAAAGGGGCAGCAAAAAAGAGTGGTAAGATGACTTAAGCTTTCAGTGCAAGAGGAAGGAGGATGGGCAGAGTGAAAATTGGGAAGTTTCCACTTGATTTTCAAGGACGGGTTATAATAAAGGGCTTTGTTTTGAAATGCTATTGTCAACCCTTTCCAAAGAGTCTCTCTGCAAGCTGGATGCCAAAGTGGAGGTCTAGTATGATTTCTCTCTATGCCTCTTGCCTTGGTTGCTCACTTGTACAAAGGGAAAGCTACTGCTACCACAAGGATTTGAGGATTAAATGTCACCAAGCACAGTCAATGGCTCATTAATATAAAATGTATAGAAAGTAGGCTGTTTGATGTACTGTCCAGCTAGCCCAGCCATATGGCAAAAAATAGAACTGGACAGTTAGTATCATTGAACAGAACCTCTGGCCACACCTGAATGTGGTAGTTGGAGGAAGAGAGAAGATAAAATGGAAATAGCTTCCTGAGATCAAAGAGCTAATAAGTAGATGAGGGAGATTTAAACCCTGGTTGAGTTAAATCCAAAGTCCATGCTCTTGGCTTTAAACCATCCTACCAAATTTTTTGCTTCCTGCAAAGACCCATTTTTCAGGGTTTCCATAGAACCTACAGAGAACAGTCGTGATTAAGGAAGGGGTTGTATATATATATATGTATATATATATATATATATATATATTTTTTTTTTAAAGTAAGTCTATGAATCATGGTGTAACCCTCCTTTATGCAGTTCAGGCTTGCAATCTAAAAAGGCTAAGTGCACAGGATGACCTCGGCCTCTTTCACCCCTAACACTGGAATTGGTGCTTTACACCAAAGGGGCAAAGGCTCTCCTTTGCCACCAAATCCAAGTAGTTCTTATCTATAAAAATCACTTATTTAGAATCCTGTGTATATTCTTCTTATGGCTGCCTGAGGCCAGTGCAAAGAGGTATGCTTCCCATTTCTTTCCACCAGCAGACAGTAGGTGCTCAATAAACTTTCTGACACATAAATGTTTAAAGCAAGTATTCTGTCAGCATATTATAGGATTTTTTAGGTTTTGTTGAGGGCTTTTTTTTTTGGCATTTCTCCAACTTGTGGGCCCAGTATCCATCCATCTGTATACTCATCATTGATCCAAATGAATTTACATACATTATCACAAAAACCATACCTGTTACCATGTATGTTATACATACATACAGAGATACCTGCGTATATTCAGTGAACACTGATTAAATCCCCTTATGTGGCAGACAACAGATGAATTGCTATGTAACTATTACCAGTTACAATATAGACTGGGAGAAATAAACCCACACTTATATGGTCAGTCAGCTAATCTTTGACAAAGGAGGCAAGACTATACAATGGGAAAGAGTCTCTTCAACAAATGGTGCTGGGAAAACTTTCCATGTAAAAGAATGAATCTGGACCACTTACTCACACCATAACTAAAAATAAACTCAAAATGGATTGAATACCTAAATGTGAGAAGGAAACCATAAAACTCCTAGGGGGGGAAAAAAAAAGAAAATATTGGCAATAATTTCTTTGTCATCAGCCTTAGCAGTATTTTTTTAGATGTGTCCTCAGGCAGGGGGAACAAAAGCAAAAATAAACTATTGGGACTACAGCAAAATAAAGAGCCTTTGAACAGTGAAGAAAACCATTAACGAAAAGAAAGATAGCCTACTGAATGGGAGAAGATATTTACAAATGATATATCCAATATGGGTTTAATATCCAAAATATGGGAAGAACTTATACAACTCAACACCAATAACCCAAACAATCCAATTAACTAATGGGCAGAGGATATGAATAGACATCTCTCCAAAGAAGACATACAGATGACATGTCTTCTTCTCCAAAGAAAACATCCAGACATAGACACAAGAAAGGAAACTCAACATAACTCATCATCAGGGAAATGCAAATTAAAACTACAATGAAATCACACCTGTCAGAATGGCTAAAATCAAAAAGAAAATAAATAACAGGCCTTGGCAAGATGTGGAGAAAAAGGAACCATCTTGCACTGTTGGTGAGACTGAAAACTGATGCAGGCTCTGTGGAAAACGGTACGGAGGTTCCCCCCCAAATAAGTAGGATAGATACATAGATAGATAGATAGATAGATAGATAGATAGATAGATAGATAGATAGATAGATAATAGAATATTACTCAGCCATAAAAAGAATGAAATCTTGTCATTTGCAACGTGAATGGATCCAGAGGATATGATGCTAAGTGAAATAAGTCAGGCAGAAAAAGACAAATATTATACAATCTCACTCATATGTGGAATTTAAGAAAAATAACAAATAAGCAACAACAAAGAGATAAGCAAAAACAGACTCTTAAACATAGAGAACAAATTGATGGTTATCAGAGGGGAGGTGGGTGGGAGGATGGGGGAAATAGGGAAAGGAGATAAGCAGCAGGCTTATTGTGATGTGCAGTACTGAGTAATGTAGAGAATTGTTGAAGCATTCTATTGTACACTTGAAATTAATATAACATTATGTAATTCCACTTCTGAGTATTTGCCCAAAGAAAATGAAAACACTATTCAAAAAGATATAGTCACTCCTATGTTTACTGAAGCTTTATTTACAATAGTCAAGATATGGAAGCAACCCAAATATCCACTGATAGATGAACGGATAAAGAAAATGTGATATATATGTATATATACATACAGTGGAATGTAACTCAGCCATGAAAATGAATGAGAGCTTGCCATTTGCGAGAACATGAATGGACCTAGAATGTATTATGTTAAGAGAAATAAATCAGACAGAGAAAATAAAATACCATATGATTTCACTTACATGTGGAAATCTAAAATCAAAACAAATGAATAAACAAACAAACAAAAAGCAGAAACAAACCTATTAATATGGAGAACAAACGGATGGTTGCTAGAAGGGAGGTGGGTGGGGAGATGGACAAAATGGGTGCAGGGGAGTAGGAGGTACAGGTTTCCAGTTCTAAAATGAATAAATAAGTCATGGGGATGAAAAGTGCAGAATAAAGAATATAGTCAAATGTACTATGATAGCGTTATATGGTGACAGGTGGTAGCCACACTTGTGGTGAGCATAGCATGACATGTAGACTTGTCCAATCACTGTGTCTTAACATCTGAAACTAATGTAACATCGTGTGTCAATTATACTCCAATAAACAAACAAGCAAACAAAAAAATAAAATCTAGACTGGGTTGCTAGACATATCATTACTTATGCCATTACTTTTTTTTAAAGATTTTTATTTATTTATTTAACAGAGAGAAACACAGCTAGAGAGGGAAAACAAGCAGAGGGAGTGAGAGAGAGAGAAGCAGGCTTCCTGCTGAGCAGGGAGCCGGATGGGGAGCTCGATCCCAGGACTCCAGGATCATGCCCTGAGCCCAAGGTAGCCGCTTAACGACTGAGCCACACAGGCGCCCCACCATTGCCTTTTTTTTAAAAAAGAATATTCTGATGCTTAAGAAGACCAGTGGGCATTGTTTCTCAGCAATATTCTTCTGCTCTTATTGAAAGTATAGCACAAAATCCTGGTTTCTTCTAAATGATTACCACATACTACCATGAGAAACCACTCATAGCACAAGACATTGGCTTAGGAAAGAGTTTGGATTCACACTTGGCACATGGACTTTCCTTTTCACTTTTTGAATTGTGTTTAATAGCTTAGGATCTGTTATCTCTGTATGTTTTAGACTCAGGTGTTATTTACTTGCCCCAAATCAGGGTACTGAGGCAGCACTGTCAGCTGCTGAATTCATTGCTTCAAGTCTCTGAAAAGTCTGTTTATGGAAAGAACAAAGAAACCCTTAAAACTGGTTTCTTTGCATTCTGACACCAAATGCCTGTGTGACCCTGGGAAAATTACTTAACTTCTCTGAACCTCAGCTTTCTTATCGCTAAAGAAGGTGGCAATAATACCCAACTCACAGATGTTATGTAAGAATGAATGGAGATGTAATCTCCAGTGCCTGCTGCACAGGGAACAAATAGCATCTCGTTTGGACATGAGCCATCAGCTCAGGAAGGCACATCTTCCAATCCCTCCTCCCATGTCCCTCCCTTATTAGAAAACTCAAATGAAGTGTTTCTTGACTTAGTCACCAATTTGGAACTCCTTCTCCTCCTTTCCTTGTCACTGAGATAGATAATCCATATGTGAGTCTGAGTGACTATTTCAGTGATACACTCATGCAGTTCACTAATCCCTACTATATGGTCCAGCTTTCAAAGTGGGAAGCACTTCCCGCCCATTACCTCATTTGATCTGTATAACAGCCCTCCTCCATGCCATGAGAACCACAAGCCAGTGTTTTTTTTCCCTATTTGACAGGTGAGCAAGTAGAGGTTTAGAGAGGTCAAGTGGCTAGTCCAAGGTCACACTTTTAGATGTAGATTTATGACTCTGAATTCCATCCATGAACTTTCTTTTATACCAAGAAGCCATGAGATTATTTTGCTACACACTTAAGGACAGACACTAGGTGCTCTGGAAAAACTAAAAACAAAACAGATAGGTAAAGGCTGATAAAGAACAAGTCAGTTAGTCTAGCCCTGTCCATCCCACAGGGCCCCACTCAGTCCCTGCCCAGTATCCCTCTTCCTGGGCACCCCTTTCTCAGTCTCTGGTCACTCAGATCCTCCTGTGATTCAGAGGGTCACTCAAAGTCAGGTTCCTTTATAAAGCCTTTGGCCAGTCACCCCATCCATTTCTTCAACTCTTATTTAGTGAATATTGGGCACTGTGCTCCCCTGTCCTTTGGAGTTTCCTCCAAAACAAGAGGGGGAAACAGACAATATACTAGGTAGTAAATATGTAATACTTTTGACATAATAAATGCTATTTAGGAAATGACATAATAAATGCTATAAGGAAAAGGCAGGGAAGCGTGGCAGGGCATGTGCTGAGGCAGGGTGCAAGCATGACATAAGGTGCTAGGGAAGGTGCCACTAGGCAGGTGACACAAAAAACTGAGAAGAGATGAAGAAGAGAACCATTTGGATATCTGGGGTAAGAGGTACCAGGCAGAGGGAAGTGTGAGCACTAAGGCCCCAAGCCAGAGCATGCCTCTTGTGGGGGAACGGTAAGGGGGGGCTGTGCACCGGGAGGCTACTGGTGCCACTAGAGTAAAGGGAAGGTAGGCAGACCAGTGAGAGGGGAGGTCAGGGAAGTAAGGCAGGCACATTATACAAATCCCACTGGGCACTGGAAATACTTTCTATTTCTCTGGATGAGATGGAAACCATCAACAGCCTCCAAAGTTTATTTTCCCAGAATCCCTCTAACCACTCTGTTCAGATAGGCAAGATAGGAGTATCAATAGCATTGAAGGAGTTATTATAATAATTTTGGAGAGCTGATGGTGGCTTGGACTAGGAAATGGTGAGGAGTGTTTTGTATATATTTTTTTAAAATATTTTATTTATTTATTTGACAGAGAGAGAGATCATGAGTAGGCAGAGAGGCAGGCAGAGAGAGAGGAGGAAGCAGGCTCCCTGCTGAGCAGAGAGCCCAAGGCGGGCCTCAATCCCAGGACCCTGAGATCATGACCTGAGCTGAAGGCAGAGGCTTTAACCCACTGAGCCACCCAGGTGCCCATGTTTTGTATATAATATTTAAGGCAGAGACAATACTGTTACTAGTAGTCTGATTGTGGGTTGTGGAGAAACAGGAATCAAGCCTGGCTTCATTTTCTTTGGTCTCAGCAACTGTAACAGATGGAATTGTTATTTACTCAAAAAGGAAAGACTTCAGGTGGAGCAGATTTGAAGGGGTTTGGGGCACATCAGGAACTCTAATTTTGATGGCTCATTTAGAGCAGCCAACAGACAGTCAGAGAGTGGTGCCTGAGTGGGAGCTAGATTTCTGATGCTGATGTCCCAGAGAGAAATCCAAGCTAGAGACAGAAATCCAGGAGATGTCAGTGTTAAGATTTTATTAAAACTGTGAAACTGAATAAGATCCTCAGGGAAGTGAGCACAAGGCAACAAGAAGTCCAATAGCTAAGCCTTGGGACACTCCTCAGTTAGAGCTTTGGGAGAGGAGGAGGCACCTGCCAAGGTGAATGAGACATAGTCAGGGAAGCAGGGGAAAAAAATTCTAAATTATACTTTCTGTGGGATCCTAACAAGATGTGTCTGCACTCTTCAGGTCTTGGTTGATGTTTCCTTGATGGAGACAGATGAGAGGCATCTTTAGAGTGGGACTTCTATCAGTTCTCCACTCCCCACAGGGCTTAGCTTCTAGGAGCCCTTCAGTTAAAGCTCAAGTGCTGGTCTTGCAACTGAATCATAAAATGATCGAGTACAAGAGACCCAAAGAATCATCTGGCTTTGTGATTTCCCAATAGTATTCTTTGGAGCAAGTCAAGGAGCTATTTTCTCTCATTATTGAGAGAACTATTGAGAGCTATAAAACTGTGACTCTTCTTCCCTAAAAGAACTAATACAGCCCACAGCCACAACCTCACCCCTTCTTTCTAAGAAATATTTGTGATTTTTTTCATCAGACCATAGACATTTCAGAAAGCTACAAGTGCATGGCTCTAGTCAAGAGCATGCAGAGTGGGGTGGGTGGGTGGGTGGGGCAAAGAAAAATACACTATACTCAGAGAACCTTGGCCTTGTTTCAGACTGATAGGTGAAGGAAAAACACTAACTGCCACACTCTTTTCTCTAGAGACAACTGAAGGCCCGGCTCTGACACAGGGTCATAGAGATTGTCTGGTCCAGACACCTCTTAGAAAGATGAGGAACTTGGGCTTACAAAGGCCCCAGGATCTTTGTTAAAAATTACATACCAACTGTATTTGATCCAAGACTAAAAACCAGGTTTCAACTTGAAACTTTCTGCTCAGATTCAGATTCAACTAAATTCTGTGAGCATTTACTACATTCCTGGAAACATACCAAGTGCTTTTAGATGTTGTCATTCTTAATCTTCACCCAAACTTTAAGACTGATACTATTATCTCCCTTTTATAGAGGAGAGCACTGATGCTAAGAGGGGATAGTGACATATCCAAGGTCACATGGCTGGTATGTTGGAAGAGTAGGTTTGGAACCCAGGTCTGTTTCACTTTTAGTCCAGTGCTCACTTCAGCACACCTTCTGCCTTCCTCAGCAGGGCTCATCTCACAAGGTCATGTATACCCACAGTCCAAGTGACTGCCCCAAGACCCTGACCTCGTACCAACAGGTGAGGCTTCTTCATCTTGGTGCATTAGTGAGTAACTTAACTTTGAGCTCAGAGCTTGGACGCTAGAACCACACTGCCTGGGTTTGAAGCATGATGCTACCAGCTACTAGCTCTGCAAATTTGGGCCATGTGGCTTTCTTAAGCCCCAGTTTCTTCATCTACAAAATGGAAACAAGGATATACTTAGCCCCAGGGAGTTAGGATTAACTACTGTAGTAAATGTAAGTCATTTACCATAGTGTTGAACATGTATAGCAGATGTTCAATAAATGTTAAGTGTAATAGTCAATGGATAATTTTTAAAAACCCTGGAGTTATTTTGGAACATACTGTCCAATGCCTCAAAATTCTTCCATGGAGTATGTCCAGGTAGGGAAGCCAGTTCTAAAATTCAGATCTGAAATGTTTTAGCAACATATGTGTATCAGAGTTCAACTAGGAAGGCGAGCCACCACAATGATATGGAAATATAGGAATTAGATCTCATACAACTGATAAAAGACCAAAGGTATGTAGTGATGAGGAGTCCTAAAACCTATTTGAAATACCAGTGATAAAATATTGATAGTAAATATGCATGCATATGTATTAAAAAAAAGACTGGAAGGAAACTTGCCAAAATGTCCACAGTGGATACTTCTGAGTGATGGGATCACAGAGGTTTTATTTTTACTTTCATTTATTTGCTTTCTCATTTTGTACACTACACTGATATTCAAATCAGGAATGATTAATTGTTGATATTTATTGCTCATTTACTTCTTACTTTACCTAACAGGTTTTTTTTTTTTTTCACTAAAATAACTTTAAAATTGTAAGGCTAATTATGGGAAAGAGACAAGATGGAAGAAAGAGTTAGAATGGACATAGAATAGGAACATAGGGTAGATAATCACTGGATTTAAATTACAAACTTAATTCTCTGAACTCTGAGAGTCCCGAATGAAGATATTATTCAAGTAAGAGCTTTACACACAGAATCAAGGCCCATCTCAGGGATTGACTGGGTCTTACACTCCCTTTCTCCCTTTTCTCCTCTCTAAAATAAATGCCCTCCACATCAGCGGTTTCCTGTTGTGTCTGTGCGTTTCATTTGCCATAGCTTAAGGTCATTGGCAGAGGGAAGGATTGGAGTTGGGGGGATGCTGGGTGATCTAACTACCATGGGAAAGAGAGGCAATTCCCCTGCTGATGTTATCGTGGAAATTCTGGTAAAAAAGGAGCAAATCAAAGACAAGACGCTTGGGCTTTTTTTTTTTTTTTTTTTGCATTCTTGGTCAAGTGGGTTTAGATCAGAATCTGATATTCTAGAGAGAATCAAAGAATGTCAAGCCTGAAAGTATCAAAGGCCATGCAGTTCAACTCTCCTTTTGATAAATGGAGACACTAAACCCCACAAAGTCAAATCATTCATCTGAGACCATGCAAAGCCAAGAGAGAAGCAGGGACTTTGCAATTCCAACTGAGTATGCCTTCCACCATACCTTGATCTCTCTGGGGCCTCAAATATGGTTGATTTTATGATGCTGATAATGAGTGAGAGAGGAGGAGAGAGGGGAGGAAAGACCCTTAAATCCCATTCTTATTTGGTAGAAACTGGAAAACACTAAATGTTAGTTTTCTTCAAGATCCTGAACTTCCCACAGTAATAGACCTAGCTTCTGATCAACAATCATTATTTCTCCTCCCAGTATTCCAGAGGTGATCCAGGTAGGCGGTGATCAGTCTAGACTCTGCTAGACAAAGGTTTTTGGGCAGAGCCAGCTGTCTTGACGTGTGTTCTATCTCTTATCTTCTCACTGGTAACAGATGTGTATTTGCCTAAAGTTGCTATCTGGAGCTCAACAGAAACCTTATAACCAGTCATTGCTCCCAGAAAACCTTCCTATCAGTAAATTCACACATAGCTGGCCACTCAGCTAAGACAGTAATGAGCAAAGAAAAGCCAAAAAGAGTGTGGTTTTGATATACAGGATTTTACTCTGGCATTAGTCAAGTACTCATGGGCCAGCAAATTTTCAAAGCAATCTTAACAAATAATCCTTTTCCTTGATACTCAGACACTATGCAGAGAAAGAGGGATGAGAATATAATCTTTTCAAAGCTTCATTTTCTTAGTCCTTTTAGTAACTTCATGGAACCAACTCTCAAGCTTAAAAACTTAATCTTAAAAGATTATTGTGTGGGAAGAGGCAACAAAATGTTGAAAAATATATGCTGAGCCTCTAGTCAGAAAAGTGGCATCTTTGGTATTTCTGTCCAGCAGGTGTATGACCCTGGGCAAGGCATTTTTCTTTCTGGCCATGATTTTCTCCATGAGAAACTGAGATATTGTCCATACCTGTCTTGTGAAACCCTGCTATGTCATTCATAGGATCAACATGGAGGTTATAAGAATATTTGGATATTATTATTTGCTTTTCTTATAGTTTTAGTGGTAGTTTTCAATAGCATTAACCTTCTCCACAAAATAAAATTGATCTCCAGGTACCAAATGCTTATATTTCTGAATGGATTAGATAAAAAAGTTAGAAGAAGCAAAATAAATAAATAAATAAATAAATAAATAAATAAATAAATAAATAAATAAATAAATAAAGTCTCTCTTTTCCTGGAAAGCTCTGTTATTTAATCTTCTTGGAGTGAAAAATCCTAGCCACACTTAAGGAACAGAACACAGGCTTTGCTGATCTCACCACTCACCCAAGGGCTGGTATCGCTTCCCTTCTTTCACTAACAGATTCAAAACTCTTCTGTGTGGGCTTCTCTGGCAAAATGTTCATGAAACATGTAAGCCCCCTGCTTGAAAATGTACATAATATAAAAACCAAAAGGAAGACAGAGGTGAAGGGAGTGGAGTGAGGACAGAAAGAGAGAGAGAGGACTGTACTCTTTGGAAGGAACCTGGCTATGGAGACTTATATTTTAATTTAGTTTAGAGCCAAATAGTTTTCTTCAAACAAAGAAGTTCACAGCAATCTCAGACAGGAGCAGACAGGAGCAGAAACATGAGCCCTACTTTCCAACTAATGGTGTTACCACCCATTTGTGGTTCTTCACAGAGAACGCTGGAGAGAGCCAGCCCTTCACACCCTGCTCTACAACAGCAAGCACGGACCTGGCCTTTCAGGTGCAAACCTTCTAGGGATGGGCCTATCTCCCTGGCCTTGGGTTCTTATGCCTAGAGCCAGGGTGAGTCCTGAAAAGATTCTGAACCCTTCAGATCCATACAGACCAAGTTGCTGTGCTTACCAATACTGGATCGTACGACTTCTTAACCCAACCCCCAACCCCGCAAATCAACACAACCTACAGTGTGTGGTGGGAACCAGCAAAAGGAGTGGTGGGAACCTTCAAAAGAGCCTGAGAAGAGAGGGCAGAAAACTCCATCAGTAGCTTCTTTACCATGCCATTCTTTAAATCCTGAGTCACTCTTCACACCCCACAGTTCAAACTGAGACTCCGCCAACTTACCAGATCTGGAAAGATGCTGCAAAGGCTGCCCCTCATACAACTATGATAGATGGACACGGTGTTCTCCCAGTTGCATTTCAGATCTGTTCTCCCAGTTGCGTTTCCGATCTTCCCATACACCTCCTTTCAAGTGGTCAGTTCTCAGCTGGATCAAGAAAGACCAGCCTGGAATAAGACAAAGCCAGGGATCATTAGCCAGTGTTTAGCCTTGAGCAGTGCCTGTGTAATTATACTAATCGGTTGATTGATGCAGGTTCGGTTGGGAAATACTACATTTTAAGGAAGTGCAACCTTTTAACTTCTGAGTTGGAGCAGGCAGCAGGCCAAAAGGAGAAGGACTGGATTAAATTATAGAACAATCCTTTGAGCCATGGGCACTGAGCTGGGTACAAACGAAGTCAGGTCTGGGAATTCTCAGAGGATTCTGGGAGAAGTGAGCAGGCAAGTAATTGTCAGGTACCATAACAAATATGGGAAAGGTGATCTTGCCCCCCTCCTGTTTGCCAAGTTCAGGTTTGGGCATGTCAGTCACCTTAACTGAACTTTTTTTCACACTGCTGTCATCCACATTTAGTCGAAATTTATTATCCAGAACCCTATGGTTCAGATTCCTGGAACACTGGTATAATTAGCATTAAATCGCTCAACTAGCCTATGTATAGAGTTGGATTTTTTTTTTTCTTTTCTTCAACAGGTTTAAGCAACTCATTTCTTTTTTTAAATGTAAATATGAAGATAAAACCAATCACACACATTATCTGATAAGAATCAATGAAACCAAAAGAATCATAAAATTTGGGAGTTCAGAAGGTCTTTAGAAATCACTCCATATCACCAACATAACACACTTTAAAAAGTGTTCATTGATCTCCTTCTTAGAAAGCTCTAGGCGGGGAGCTCTCTCCCTTCCAGTGTGACCCATTCCATGGTTGATTATATTTAGAAGTTGGACCATTTAAATTTGTATTTATTTAATGGTTCACTTATAGAAAGGAATCCACCACAACAAAATAGCACTTACCAAAGATTATTTGGGGCTGTTTGTGATTGGTGACCTCAGTGGATTCATGACCACACACTATACTCTAAGTCCCAATGCATGTGTAAGGTCTTGGATAGGACTGTAAACAGACAAAATTGTATACTGCACATAGTGTACACCTGTTGGTAGGATTAGAGAAACATTTGCAACGTTTCCCTGTCATCCTTGGCCATAAGAAAAGGAACTTGATCTGATGTACTTTAGTCTTAGCTTTTAAGAAAACATGTAAAAATCAGGTCAATATCACACTTTTTCAGACATGAGATGAATAATCCATCTCTCCCACCACCTTAGTCATCTCTACTGGTTTTCTTCCTCTTGAACCTCTGACTAAGTCAAAAAAGCAGAGATTCTGGCATCTAATACAGTTTTAGAATTAGAAGATCTCTCAGTGATTTCCTCATGTTCGAACTACGAAACTGAGGCCCAGAGAGGGGAAGGAATTGGCCTGACGATACAGATCTCAAGTCACAGTCCTGGTCATGGAGCCAGGACCAAATCCTAGGTCTCTCTACTTTCAAGTTGATGATAATATGTTGAGTATGCAGAGAGAGTGATGGTCTCTCCAGTGTGCTTTAGAATCACAGAAATCTTTATGAAACAGGAGAATGTGCTGGCATTTCTGCATTCCATGTGGCAACCTCATGGAGTAAGGATTGGTAACGTGCCTTTTAAAATATCCATACATTACACATAAATACACTGCAAACACTATCTAAGTACATCTGTACATGAATATGCCAAAATTATCTCCCTGAGAAGAACTGCCAGTTACTGAACATCTAGAACATCTATTATATTCTGATGCTCCTAATGACTTTGTGAGGTTGATGTTAGTATGATGGTCTCTCATGTGAATAAACTGAGGCTCAGAAGGCACAGGGCCAGTGATCCAGAGTCTCACAGGTTTGGGGCCCAGTCTTCCTGGCTCCGAAGCCAGTGCCATGTTCACCATAGTCACTACCTTCCCATAGCGTATCTCCAACCCACTCCAGTGGCCCATGCACCAACATTTCAGATGGCTGCCACTGGTAGAATGAACTTGAGATATTGGTGTGGAATTCCTTGACTATTCAACTTAGTTATCTCATCAGTCAGCATGGGAAATATCTCCCCCAGTTACTGGTATGTTCTTCCTATCTAATGTATCTTATAGAAAACGTGGCAAAGGAAGACCTGAGTATTTGCTGGTAAGTTACAATGTTTGATATGTAAACATAAATAAACAAATAGAAATAATAACATTCTGAAAATATTTATTCATTAGTAATAATCTTTAAAACTGATGTACCAAAACATGTTTCTATTAAGGGACTATCTGAAAATCTTTTAAGAGATAATGTCTGAGTTGTCTAGTATATGATTCTTATTCTTGGCAACAGAAGTATTGAATCAACAAAAAAAAGGAAACATATTTTATTATCAATGTAAAAAATATACAGGATGAAAATCTTGTATTTTCTTTGACAGCACTTGCAAGAAATCAAAAGAGTTGTGTTGCTACTTTCAAATTTATGTCATTGAAATTAATCTTGGCTATTTAAGAGTTGCCAGTAGGAGAACCATTACTTTCCTTATCAAAGCCTATGGAAAATGAAAGATCCCTTTTTTGTGTATAATAGAACCAATCACTGAAAAAAAAAATAAGACTAGCTGCAAAATTTAAAATCAGAACTTTTTTTGCTGTAAAACTAGATCTAGAACTTGGTTATAAATTCTTTCCATAAATAAACAATTTTTAATGCATATATTTTTAAATGTATTTTCTGATTTTTTTAAATAGGAAAAACTACATGGATTAAGTCAACATTTGCTTTAATAAAGAAATAACCTACTTTCTAAGTTATAATAACATTTATATACGAAAAATGGATCATGGATTCTGATAGGAGCTCTGGTCTGGAAAAAGTAAAAGAAAATATAACTGAGTGCTTTTAGCAGAATCACTCTTTGCTCCTCTTAAAGTCTTGGGAGATGGGAAAGATGGGAAACCTCATGATCCATTTGGAATTCTGCTGTACGGGCCAATGATATGGCAGTTCAGAGAAGCCAGCCTCTGGCTGATGGAAGAACTGTCATCTTATGAACAAAGTTTTCATAAGATGCAAGATGTATGATTTATACTCTTATTTCATACCCAAGTGAAATGTGAGCATTTCCTCTTCCTTCTAAAATTCACTGGGGATTTTTCAGTTCAAATATAAACAATTAGAGTTAATGATAGAGGACAGTAAAAATAGCCAAAGTTTCGTGAGTGCTCCTTATGAGCCAGGCATTGCCCTATGCATTTTACAGCTCTGTGAAAGAGGGATTGTTATTAGTTCCACTTTTATATATGTCCAAGTTTGCAGAGCTTCTACATGAGGGAGTTCTTATTCAGAGTGAGGCAGTGCCTCGCAGAGCCTGGGATCTCCTAACCACAATGCTGCCCTGCTTCTGTCCAGCCCTGGCTAGTGAACAGATAGGTCTTCCCCTCCACACACAGTAGCCCGAGGAGCAAGGGTGAAGCTGTGGTACGTGTTTGAGAGGGATCTTTGTGGTTTCTGCCACCTAGATGCCACCATCTTCTTTATCAGACAGAGCTTCCTATTTTGATGGGTGAGTCATCTAGTTATTCTTCGTAATCTTTAGTTGAATTTCCTCACTAAGGAAAGCTTTCTTCATGGTTGACACCAGACTTACCCTTAGAAGTCACCTCTAAATGTTAGGTTGGTCATTCTCTAAGCTTCAGTTATCTTTACTCTGCCAAGGTTTGTTCTTAGATTTGAAAAACACCAGTAGATTCTCATGGTATCAAAATGTAAGCACCCAAAGACCAGAACTCATGGTGGATTCATTCTTTATTCCTATACCATCTGCCCTTTACATAGCAGTCTTTTAATAAATGTTGAAAGAATGAATGGATGATGAGTAAGTGTTGAAAGAATGAGTGAATGATTCCCCTTTGAGAGCTTTCTAGACTCAGCGGTCCCCCAGACATCTTCTCTAGGACCAATTCCTTCAGTCATTAATTCAACAAATGTTCACTGAGTGGCTACTATCTGAAAGAGAAGGTGAAATCCTGTACATGGAATGGGGATGTTTACGCTTAAAGATTCTCTTTTTCTTTCTTTCTCCTTTTCTTTCTCTCTCTCTCTCTCTCCCTTTCCTTCTCTCTCTCTCTTTCATTGTTTGTTTACTCCACTAATTATTTATTGGATACTCCCCATGCTAAGAACATGCAATGATTGAAGGCATAGACATGAAAAATGGATTTAGACTGGAAATATGCATTTTCCAACTTGACTTGACCACTTAGTAGTTGTGTACATGGGCAGCTTTCTTAACCTCTCTGGCCCCCTGTTTTCTCACTTGCAAAATGAGGAAAATACAAGTATCAACATCCTCAGTTAGCTGAGAGGATAAAGGAGGTCACACATGTTAAGTGCTCAATAAATTTTAGCCACCGGCTAGGATCATTTCTTTGGTAGAAGAAACCATGAAGACTTAAACATAATCCTTCTCAAGGAAACTGATAAATCACAATCATAAACATTATTAGAATATGAGGCACAAATAAAAATGATATGGGTGCTCCAATTAAGTAGATATTACTTACAACAGAGAAAATCACAGATAACTTATTTCCTGAAGGAGGTTGCATTTAATCAGGTTTGGATGTATAGCCATTCAGGCCAAAGGCATTTTAGGAGGGAAACAATAAAACTAATAAATGGAAGTATTAAAGAACAAGCCCATAATCTGGGCTCTTGAGTCATTGGGTGATTAATCAGAAAGGACTATAAGAGACATAAAGTTTACATAAAGAGACAATTCTAGAGAGAAGTGTTGGGAATATCTTGGGGAGGACATTGAAAACCAGTCAAAGAGTTCGGGTTCCATTCTATGTAGACAGGCTGTATCTGTGAATTTGTACACTTACTTTACTAGTTTCATTTCTGTTTTCAGCTGTGGGTGGGTATGGACATTTGGAGTCAAACCTTTTACTTTTTAACTTATTCCTTCATGTCTGCAAATTTGATCACCTCCCAATGTGCTTTAGCATTTGTCATGTCACCTGAATGACTCTGTAGCCTGTGAAGTAGGCCACATGAGAAGACGAGGAAACACACATGAACAGGTAGGATGATCTACCTGTGCCAAGTGCTGCTTGGGTGGTTGGGATGTCAATGTCAAGGCTTCTAATTCCAAGACTTTCTGTTTTCTGAGGGGGGGAATGCGAAGATACTATGAAAGGGGAGCCAAGGGCATGTTGCCTGAGTGGTGGCACACACTTTGATGACAGAGTCCTCTAGTCAGGGACACTTCTGCTACCACTGGCTGCCTTCTTTTGCTATGATTCAGCAGTAAATGCTATGCAAAGTGAAATCTGCTATAGATATTTCCCTTCTCTCCTGGCTTGGCCCATTGGGTACCTCTTGGCTGGCCTCAGCCCAGGTTTCTTAAAAGGCTTCAAAAGAAATTGCTATTGACTGAACTCTGGGGTTATTTATAATGGAAACCCAGTCTCTTATACCTCCTGTCCTCCACAGAAGAGTTGGGCTCTTAATCTGAACCTTGGGGAATCAGAGGCCCAGTTTGCTTTATTTAGCTTTCAGGACATTGGATTTTTTAAATTTTTTTTTTATTTTTTTGCAAAGACCTCAAAGTTCTACTGAAAATAAAAGTATCTATGTCCCAATGTCTTGACCAATTTTTTAAAAACTTTATTTATTTATTTGACAGAGCGAAACACAGCTAGAGAGGGAACACAAGCAAGGGGAGTGAGAGAGGGAGAAGCAGGCTTCCCGCCGAGCAGGGAGCCCAATGTGGGGCTTGAACCCGGCACTCCGGGATCATGACCTCAACCGAAGGCAGCCGCTCAATGACAGAGCCACCCAGGTGCCCTATCTTGACCAATTTAAGTAACTCACCTTATTCTCCAAATCCTATTCTTTTATTTCCCAGTGTTGGACATTCTCCCTCATTCCTTTCCTTAAGCAGTTGTATAAAGGAGCAGTTCAGATAAGAATCAACTTTTGAGCACACCCCAGAGGCAATTTACTTAAGTGGTACACACACACACACACACACACAGACACACACACACACAGACACAATTCAAGTGCATTTATCTGACTATTTATCTAAGAGTTCATGAGATCCAAGGAGGAGGTTTGGTGACTTTGTTTTTATTCTGTAGACTTGAGCACTTGTCCTTATACATAGTAAGTTCTCAATCATTTGTTGGTCAATGAATCAGTTAGTAGTGTGCAATGTCTCTCTATTGAAAAAGTGCAGACCTACACTTTGTGGTCAATTACAGTAGTTTTCTTTAGCTTAAGTTTTTATATGTGTTTTTGCCTATTTCCCATCCTTTCTCTGTCTCTCATACACACACACACACACACACACACACACACACACACACACAAATTACAGTCAGTTTTAACGTCTTGCCTACGTTCTGTTTTGCTAGATACCTTGATGACCAGCCACTCAAGTTTTTGACGAGTTTTATTTGGACAAAGGTGGTATAAAGTAATATCAAATGTACTGTGTATGCCTCTACAAACTTGTTATTTTCACTTAACAGTTAGTTGTATGACCTTGGGCAAGTAAGTCACTTAGATGCTTTAACTTCAATTTCCCCATCTATAAAATGGAGATAGTAATGGTACTTACCTCTTTATAATTAAATGAAATAATGAGAAATAGAGTATTTAGCCCAGTCTTGGAATACAGAGCTTATGTTCGGTAAATGTTTGTTAAAATGACAATAGTAATCTTCTTTTTTTTTTTTTGTCTAGGACAAAAAGAATGGCACCATGATACATATGCATTTATAAGCTATAAGCCAATTTCTTTTTTGGTAAGAGGTGAGACCAAAAAAATCCAATAAAATATTTTAATTATTCATGTATTTATTATCTTAGACTACCCACTTAATCAAAGTATTTGAGAGGACTTACAATAAAATAGTGTAAACAACATCATCATTAACATTTGGATTAAGAAAATCATGAGGTATTTATTGAAACCAAATAGTTATATAGTCCTTTAAAGACTACCTGCTATTTTCCCAAACATTATCCATTCTAATCCTTAACTTTCTCAACTCTCGTTATGGAATCATAATTACTTATCCTATCTGAGGGGGAGTACAGTGACTGACTCTAGTTCTTATTGCACAGTGTGTTGTTAAGAGATTCAGAAATGTTTAGGAGTCCAGGATCATTGTGCCATCTTCCACCACTAGCCAAAGAGCTAGGAGTCAATTACCCCTTGGTATTTACTGGTTTAAGTAAATAAACCACTGGGTTCCCTTTTCCAAGGTCAGAGCTGTGCCAAAGGGTCAATAAGGCAATAATCAGTTCTGGCATTAGAACTGATGTAAATCCTGGTCCTACTACTTTCTAGCTGTGTAACCTGGGGCAAGTAAAACAGTTCTCTGAGCTTCAGTTGGCTAGTCTGCAACATCAGAATGACACCTTGACGATTTTTGTGAAGATTAAATGAAACAGTGCTTACTGTGTGGACAGAAATGAGGATGACATCTGGCTATCCAAAAAGCGCAGTTTTGAGATTTCAGTCTTAGGGGTTAGACGGTGTGAGTCTAAAGGGTGAGTAAGGGCAGGGAAAGTGGGAGAACTGTTTAAACCTAGGTAAAAGGAAGGGTAGGAGGCATTATAGAAAGAATACAAGCCTGTGGCTATCCATCCCATTGGACCTGGAAGCTAGCCCAAGGGGCAGAGAAAAAGAATGGAATGAGAATGAGGAGATCTGCATTCTAGACTTTTTGTTGCTAATTCAATTGTATGACCTTGGTCAGATTGCTCCGCTTTCTAGGTCACAGTTTACCATGGAAAACCAAATAGATGTCAAATTATCTGATCTCTAAGATTTCTTTTTACTCTGATAGTCTGTCATAAATTTTAATTGGAGCCTTACTGGAGGAAGAGAACAAACATGAAAGGGTTGAACCTAGAAGTTGTAGGTGTGTCTGTTTTGTTCCTAAATGCTAATCAATTTGAAATATTGAGCACTTTACATTTTGTGTCTAAACACTCTCCCCCTTCTAATTATATTCAAACCCTTAGGAAATAAAGAGCATTATTCACATTCATTCAGTTCTATATCCTATGTGTAGCAACAGACTGGGGAAAAAAACTGTTGTCTAAGTCAGGCCATGATTAGATCCAGGAGCAACTCTTAGCTATCCTGTGATACAATAAGGAAACATGCTGGATTAAAGACATCCAACTGGGCTGTCATTTTAATGATAAAACTAGATCCAGCTAGTGAGAATGTCTCAGTGATGCATGGTGGGGCTCCTACCAAAGCAAAAAAAGAATAGAGAAAAGGAGAAGGAACAAGAAGGAGAGAAGCAGAGGGGGTGGAAGGAAGGAGAATAAAGAGGAGGAGGAGGAACAGGAAGCGAGATAGAAGAACTGACTCATGGATGGCAATCCACAGTTTACAAAGCACCCAAACAAAATAGTATCCCATCTTGATCTTCACAATCACCCTGTGATTATTATACTTTTGCCAAAGACTATACTTTTGCTAAAACCTAGAGAACTGAAGTGACTGCCAAGGCCATGTGAACTGATTTCATTCTATGGGGTCTTTCCAATCTCTTTCTATATCATATGACAGGTTCAGCATTATGTGTGTGTGGTCTTCCCCACTATTCTGTGTGAGCACCTGAAGGACAAGACTGGATTACATTCCAGTCTATTGTCCCTACAAATTTGAGGTTCAATACCTCCCACATCATAGGTGCTCCATAGATGTGTTGTAAGTGAATGAACAAATCCCCAAGTAGAGCACCTAAACTCTGATGCTGTAAGACTGGCCTTCTCTTTTTCTTAGTTCCATTCTCTTTGCAATGGGCAGGACAAGGTGAGACCATTTACTTAAACATGCCCTTCCATCTTTTCAGGAATCAGCCCAAAGACTCAAGTAATGGCATTTACTCATTTATGGAGCAGTTAGTTTTCAGTCCTATATGCCTAGAGAAATTCTCACACTGCTTATTTCATGCCATGAGGTGGCAAAACAGGAATTGCTTGTGACTCATATTTTGTTGAAGAGAAGACTACGGTCTGGAGAAGTTAAGTGGCTTGCCTGGGCTCACCCAGTGTGGTGTGCCTAAGTTCAGATTTGAAATCTTCCACGGAAGCTCTGAGCCCTGTTCTCAGTGTTCTTTCTCTGTATGTCCTTCTGACACCTCACAATGTCTCAGCCAACTGAAGAAGGATACAACCTGCCTGAGCCCAAGCCATCTGACAATGTGAATGCTCATAGAATCAAGATAATATGACAGCCTTCCTATCTAAAGAAGATCCTCACATCAGTATAATCACTTCCGTGGATGACTCGGTTAGTACTGTGTCCACCTCCTGTCCTTGCCCACCCTATCAAGTCTATTCCCCACATAGTAGCTAGGTGAGCCCTTTAAAACCTAAGTCAGGTCAAAATGTTTGTAAAATGGCTTCAGTTTCCCAGAAGGACAGGTAAATTTGGTTATTTGTGTGTGCTCTACGATGTGGTAGAAAAGGCCCCATGATGGGTGATGGGATAGGACTTCTGACCCTTCATGTTTCCTGAACTTCATCCTGTTGACTGCTGACTTGGCCCTTCCACAGTGCCCTGAATTTTGTCATCCTTGGTAGTGATCTCAGAGGGACATTTTTGTGGTCATTATTTCTATATCTGAGAAAAAAATTAATTTTTAATTCAAGTCATTGTATCAGAGAGAAGGTACAGTAGCCAATAAAACGGCCAATATATGAAGAAAAATAGTTCACTCTGAATATTTTAAATAAATATTTATTGAAATAAATACATATTGAATAAATATGCTTACTATATGCCACACACTTCTAAGCACTAGAGATACAAGAAAGGATGAATCCAATAGACAAAATCTCTGAGCCCATAGAGTTTATATTCTAGTAGGATGAAATAGACAAGAAGGACACAGATAAGAAACATAATGCGGTGCTGAAAGCTATGTAGAAGAATGAAACAGGGGAAGGGAGATAAAAAGCCATGGGTGCAGAGGGTTACTATTCAGTAGAGGTTAGATTTAAACTAAGGTCTATAGGCAGGAGCACACCATATGCCTTATTGCCATCTGGAGGGGAAGTGGTGGAGGGGACAGGTCATGTTATGGGAGTGTTCTGGAGTGTCCTGGAAACAGCAGAGAAGCCAGTGTAGCTGGATGAGAGTCCAGGAAGGGAAAGAGGTAGGAGATGAGGTCTGAGAGGTAGCAGGGGAGCCTCCTGGGCATGTCAGGGCCTGAATGGGATTATGGCTCTGAATCTTGAGTGAGACAGGAAGTCACTGGAGCATTTAGAACAGAGGCGTCACATGACCTGACTTAGGTTTAAATGGCTCACCTAGCTACTATGTGGGGAATAGACTTGGTGGGGTGGGCAAGGAAGGGAGGCGGATATAGGGAGGAGAAGGGAGATGGATAAATAGGCTATTCCATGGGTTTAAGCTTGAAATGATTGTGGCTTGGACCGTAATATATTGTCTATGTCATTGGCCCAAAATAGAGAGAAATCTCTGGGCCAAATTTTGGGATAATTTATCTTTAAAGGGTTGAACTATAGATGAGAGTTCAGCAAAATGTAAACTCACCCAATTTTAAATTACGTGACTATTTCTACCTCCCTAGAATAATGCAAATAAATATCTTGGCAGAGTATATAGGCAACTTTTCTTTCCAACTGTGAAAAATAAAGTAACATTGTATATCACTTTTCTTGGTTCTTGTGTGACTTGAATCATTAAATGGGTTGTGAACTGAATAATTTAACCAATTGTTAAGTTGATAAAGAAGCAAAAGAAAATAACTCTCAGGACTCTGCAAATGTTAATCATAAAGCTGAGTAACTAGTCAGAAAAGTTGAATTTCTCTCAGGAATGTAAATATTGTTATCTTAAACATATGACAGAGGCACAGGTCACTAGTACTGGAAGAGAACCCATTTTGTTGATAAACAAACTGAGACTCAAAGAAGATAAACTGTCCAAGTGTAACTAAAGTTGGACCAGAACATTATCCAAACATGTCTCACAGGTTGCCTCCTCCATAAAAAATTTTCCTTGTAAACATACGTTGTTGCTAATTGTTAGAAGGGTTCAACTAGATTGTTTAAGATTAAGAACCCCAGGCTTGTCTGTTTCTTCTGCCCCTCACAAGATCTGGCTCCCATTTATGCTGTCCTGACCACTCCACCTTGGTTCCTTGATCTCCTCTTTCTCTGGCTCACACTCTTAACCTCACATAGCCCCACGGGAATTCGAGTTTTTCAGCTCTGTCTGCTTTTCCTTGGGGAATCTGTCTGCCTGGCTTGTTTCTGTTCACTCAACAGAGAGGGAGAAGCTAGTAAGGAAATACCTGGATGTTCTTTTTTTATATATATATGATTTTAGTTATTCATTTGACAGAAAAAGAGAGAAGGTGAGAGCACAAGTAGGCTGAGCAGCAGGCAGAAGTACTGTCAGGCTCCCTGCTGAGCAGAGGGCCTGACACAGACACCGCCAGGCTAAATAAGGGGGCTCAGTGCGGAGCTCCATCCCAGGACCCAAGGATCATGACCTGAGTCGAAGGCAGATGCTAAGTTGACTGAATCACCCAGGCACCCCTACACCTGGATGTACTGATGAGTTGGGAGAACTGCCAAACTACTTCACTCTTTTTGTGTCCCCCCTCCAAAAGCATTTACATCTTCAAGCCTTGGAATTTCAATAAGTGACTTTGTTCCCACTACTATGTATTTATTTGTGCATTAATTTTCTAATTTTCTAAGGAAAGAACACAGTGTGAATTTGCATGTCAAAAACTACATAGTGGGGCGCCTGGGTGATTCAGTCCTTGGGCATCTGCCTTCTGCTAGTCATAATCTCTGGGTCTGGGGATCTTGCCCTGCATGGGGCTCCCTGCTCCGTGGGAAGCCTGCTTCTCCCTCTCCCACTCCCCCTGTTTGTGTTCCCTCTCTAGCTGTGTTTCCTTCTGTCAAATAAATAAATAAAATCTTAAAAAAACAACAACACAAGATTCTTTTAATTATGTTTTGGGGTATCACAACTTTGAAAAACAAATTGAGAACAAGGATCAGTGAACTTGGAAAGGCACTAGGAAACTAGCTGGCTCTAGGATGCTGTAGTCTTGACACTTCCATCAATGCCATTTCCCACCCCCCACCCCCCCAGGGCCTCTGGGATTTCTGACCTGTGCAATAAAGGGAAGAGGAGACTGGGGCTTTGTTGGTAGGATCTGCTGGGGGATCTCAGAGGCTCATGTCTAAGATGACCATGCACCTACCAGACTTGTTCTTCCCATCTCCAGCCTCTTTAGGAAGTCTTATCTTCACCCACAATCCCAGCATCCTCCCTCATAGTCTCAAATTCTGTGACTTCTCTTCACACTGATAAATATCTACTGAGACTTTCTCTTGTGCTCACTGCTGTGTTGGGCACCATGAAGCAGTAGAAAAGAAACATGTCATCCCTCCCCTTAGGAAAAACTAACCAGAAAGGAGGTCTGTGTGTGCTAGTGAGAAGTTTGCATTATAGATTTTTTTTTTTTAAGGAATGAAACTTTAGTGTCTTTATGTACCTTTAGTCATTCAAAATAAGCCCAGAAAGTGCTGCCTTGGAAAACACTTAGAGGAATGCTTTAATTAATCCACCAAAGTGCTTTGAAATGAACAAATCAGACTTCTTTGTAAATGGGGGGATCAGAAAACAATTGATTCTCTTTACTATTTTAAACATTTTTGTCATAGTTTTGCAATATTAATTTGTTTTATTACAAGGGAGAAAATAACAGTCTAGAGATTTTTTGAGGGATCACATTTTCAGAATTATTGGAATCTAAAATCTGAAGAAGTCCCTCTGCCTGCAATGCTCTGCTGCTCCTTTCTACTTGTCAAAATTCTAACAATCTCTAATGACTGAGCTCAAAGATTGCCTCATTCAGAATAATAGTAATTTGCACGGCAGCCTCTCTACACTGCCTTCGAGCACTCCTGACCTGCACCTTGCTTCCCAGCAGCTTGAGCACTTGCCATCTCTTGTCCCAGGCTGGGCTCCCCGGAACAGGGAGAATGTCTACTTCTCCTGTTCATCCTGTACCTGGTGAGTATCAGGTTTTTGGATGATGTTAGAGCAGCGGTCTGGTTGCCCTTCTGTGATGGATGAGTCTGTCAGTTCAAATACAGGTTCAGCTGTTTCTAACAGAGACCTAAAATGATAATGGCTGAAACAAGCTAGAAATCTCTTACTTGTTTACATAAAGAATCACCCACGAGGAGACCAGGTCTAGCCAGGTAGCACTAAAATATTTGGAAGCCAGGCTCCTCCAGTCTTCTTGCTCTGTTATCTCTAGTATGTTGTCCTTATCTGTGAAGTATAAACTAGGTTACCTACGCTGTTTGTATCCCAGACCATTGGAAAAAGAAGAAGGGGAAATAGAGATCACAAACTTCCATTGAGGGCACAACTGGGCTGTGGTATACATTGCTTCCTCTCATATCCCATTGAGAACTCCATTGTATAGTCTTGCCTAGCGAGAGCTGTGCTGCAGCCCACTCCTATGGCCTGTGAGGGCCTGGCGTGTACATTTCCTCCCAGCTCTATGTTCTGTGAGTCATGTTGAGTTGTTTAAAATTGGCTACGGAAGAATTAACACTTCAGATAATAATCAGGCCTTTTGTGTTTTTCTTTTGGAAGAGCTGATTAAAATTTACCAGTAAGCCACGCACCTAGCTGCAAGAGAAGCTAGAAGATGTAGTCTTTTTTTTTAAAGGGCATCGACATTTCGAGCTAACAATTCTGTATATGGGAATAAGGGATTATATTTCTGTAGAAGTTGCCAATAGATGTTTGGAAATCATTAGAAGTCTCTGTAAACATGACATCATCTAGAAACAGGAAAAGGAAAATTGGAAAACCTGTTTTTAACTATGAGAGAACAGATCTACTTATAAGTGTGCATAGGTGGGGCTTATCACTGCCATCTCCAGTCACGGAGCCCTGTGCGAGATAGAAGTTCAGCTTATTTGGGTGGACTCAAGTACAGATACCTAGGTGGAGGTTGCATGAGTCAAATTCTGCCTTGACTGTTGGCACTGTTCCCACTACTACAAGTGCCCAGGCGGGAGCCAAATGATCACTTACAATGTTTCCAAAGAGGAGAGTCCATTTGGAATGGAGGTTATCGTGCCATTCTCCAAGTTCAGCCATCAGCCTCAAGCACGCTTCTCCTGATCCCTCAGGCTTCTAGTACTCTCCTTTGCTGTACTCCCAACAGTTGTAATTATGAACACAATCACTTGATTCATTTCTGTCTCCTCTATTGGATTGTAGAAGCAGCACCAGTCTTGTTCCCCTCACACTGTGTCTGCTGCATGGAACAGAGGGCACGACCACGACCACAGTGGGCACTCAGGAAAACATGGGGGAATGGGGGACAAAGATGCCATGCTTGTAAGCTTATAAACTGCTCATGGCAATTATTCTTTAAAAACAAGTTATTTAGATATAAAACAGAACAGAAAGAAAGTGAAGGAAGTGGTACAAAATATTACCAGACATCGAGGGGAACTGAACTTGATTCTGAGCTTCCTGGAAATGAAGTGTAAAAAGAGAACACCCTGGATTACTGAATTTTCTTTTTCTAATAGGACAAAAACATGACACCCTCTGCAGAAGTCAAGTTTTCCCAGTAATTGATTAAAATGAGACTACTGTTTGCACCCGGTTAATGGATAAGCATGATCAAACCTCTCTTAACTCCAAACAAGACAGAGAAAGAGAAGAAAGCTCCCTCCACCCCCTCAGAAGCTGTCCTGCCCTCCCCAGTTCCTTCCTACGTGGGCTGCACTGGCTAGACTTGCTTTGTCTTCCACTCATGACTCGCTTACTGCCCCTTTGCTTCAGCTCTCCCCGATCTGCCTGTGCATGCTGCCATCATGTCACAAAAGGCAACACAAAGCTATCTGAGCTCTGTCTAAACTCCCATCTTTATTGCAATCAACATTTCTTAAGTATCTGAAACTCTTGTCCTCGCCAGATGATGTCCCTTGGTTTGTAACACCAAACTGTACTGATGTTCTTCCTCTAGTCTTAAATGCTCTTTCTCAGTCCCTGTGAAGGACTGCTTGGGCTCTGTCTCTCTCTTAATGTTGGCATTCCTCAGGTTTTAAAAGCTTTTTTCCTTTGACCCTTTCATTTCTCATCCACCTACTCTCCCAGGCAAATTTTATCTGCTCTAACGGCTTCAATTGCTGCCTAGATTCTAATGGCTCTCAATTTTAGATCACCAGACTGATTTACCCACCTGAGCTTCAACCTCACATATTTAACTTCCTTCTGGATGCCCTGTAGGCTCCTCAAACCCAGCATTCCCCAAATCGAGCCAATATTTCTCCTCCTTTTTAATCTTTTATTCTTCATCTGTTCCCCATCCCAATGAAGGGCCCTGCCTTCTATCCAGCTTCTCACGATAGAAATCTTGCCATCATCTTTAACTCCTCCTTATCTGACTCCTCAGCCCCTCACATTCAACCACGAAGTCTTGTCAGCATGACTCCTGTCGCTATCATCAGTGTCACCACCTTAGCGCAGGCCCCTAGGTTTCTGCCACAAATCTTACTTAACCACCTATGCCCTGGACCTGCCTTCCAGAGTGGTCTTTCTGAAGCAACACTTGGAACTTGTACCTGCCCTACCTCAAATTTATCAGTGACTCTCCATGACCTTCAGGATAAAGTCCTAACTCCATAATGGAGCTTAAACAGCCCTGCCTGGTCTTGTTCCTTTTACCTTCCAGCCTTACCTCCCTCCTATTCCCAAACCCCACTCGGACACACCACAGCCCCACCAGCTGCATCACACTTGCCTCAGGGCCGTTGCATGTATTGCCCCCTTCTCTCCGCAGGCCTCCACACACGTCCTGGATTACTCCACTCACTTTTCCACTCTCACCTTAGAAGTGACTTTATTCTTTCATGCATTCAGTAAATACTTCCTGAGCAATCCACTGTGTGCCAGGCACTTATAATACAACAGTATGCAAGGCACATGTGGCCTCTGTCCCTATGGTCCCAGTCCAAGAGGCTTTCTTTGATTTTCCAAGACCATGTAGGTCTCCCGCAGAACTGTGTCCTCATCCCACATGGCAGTGTCTCCAGTGTACTTGAATAACTTTTAAACTAGGATATAAACTAGATCAACAAACTTTTTGTAGAGGGACAGATGACAGACAGCAAATATATTTGGCTTTGCAGGATATCCAGTCTCTGTCAGAACTACTCAACTCTGCAGTTGTAGCGAGAAAGCAGCCATAGATAGTACAGAAATGAATGGACACTGCTGTGTTCCATGACTCTATTCACAAAGGCAGATGGTGAGTCAGCTTTGGGCCATTGGGCAGAGTTTATTGACCCCTGGTCTGAAGAACTAAACTACGATGTTCTTATTCACTTCTGTATCCACAGTGTAAACGTGATGTTCAACATAGAGGCTTCCCTCTGAAAGTGTGTTGGATGAATAAGTGAATGGTAAGTGAACAAATTAGGACAGACCTGTTTACTCTTTTTCCTGTGGCCATATCTCCTTGGTCACAATATACTCCACATTCACTCTGTGTAGTCAGTGAACGGTCAGTGGGATGGCTTTTCGTCTGTTGTGCTCAATTAAATGCTTATATTAAGCAAATACCATGCCAGAAATTTTGGTTTCTTTGATGGTCAAGTTTTGAGCCCTTTGTCACTTGCTACCCCCAACCATTGTTCACAGTGTGGTGTTTTTTTCCCCCCTAGATATGATAATTAAATGTTGACGTATTGAGATATAATTGATCTAACTCATTATAGCCATTCATCATTTTATTTGTGTGTGTGGAGATACATTCATTTCCTCCACAACTATTTATTTAAACCGACTTTAAAACTTTTCTGGGAGGCACCTGGGTGGCTTGATTGGTTAAGCGACTGCCTTCGGCTCAGGTCATGATCTTGGAAACCTGGGATCGAGCCCCACATCGGGCTCCCTGCTCGGTGGGAAGCCTGCTTCTCCCTCTCTCACTCCCTCTGTTTGTGTTCCCTCTCTGGCTGTGTTTCTCTCTGTCAAATAAATAAATAAAATATTAAAAAAAAACTTTTCTGGAACATGTAGAATATTAGAAAAATTCAGTTAAATCTATGCAGAGAGCATCTATGATGCATGGGGCACTAGCAGAAGCTTCAGCATGCAGCGGGGACAAAGATAACTCAGATAAGGTGCTGTCACTAAGGGACTTATAGTGCAAAGAGGAAATAGGAAATAACTAGGTGAATAGGTAATTCTGATTCAATATAGAAAGTGCTAAGTTTCTTGAGAGAGGGATCAGCAAAGCACTCTGGGCCTTTCATAGGGAGTGAAGTTTATATTCAACCAGAGATCAAAGAAGGCTCAGAGGGAGAAATGTATAATCTGGATGTGGAAAGGTAGATATTTGGATATTGAGAGGGCACTAAAGGACCTTGAAGAGAGAGGAAAGTATAGGCATGCCCACAAGTTACTAGAAAGCAAGTTTTAATGAAGCTATGTCCAGGGACTGGCTGATAAAAGTGCAGCCAAACCCCTTCAAGAAGGTGCCAAGTCCATTCTGGTCTGGAATGCATTGATAATTGGGACATTATGCTCAGAGACTGCAAATTGACATTCTGTCGTCATCCCTCTTGGAATAGAAACCCTGATCCTTTAGAGTAATTAGCACCAATTTGGAGCACGGGTGCAAAAATAAATCACAAGTATCCAAAAGCAGATACATGAAGTTCAATGGTTAAGAAGCAAACATTCTTATTAGCTCTGCCTATGTAAACAAAATCAAAAGCAATTAGCATTTAAAAATAGAAGGGAAAAGGAGAGTTCACAGTTCCCACTGGAAAATTATTATTTATATAAATGTCCACAATGATGAATTCCACTCGCCTTTCTGATCTTAGTCAAGTTATTTCAATGGCTAAAGGATCGGTGTTCTTTCCTGGGAGTGAGGAAAGAGAATGGTGATTCTATGCATGTTTCCTGGTTGGAAATGAGAGGTGTGTGTCTGCTGGCAAACAAACAGGTAGGGTATCATCTCCTCTGTCCTACTTCTTCATTGTGCTTCATCCCAGACTCTGGATGGATGAGGACACAGTTCTGCGGACGATTTGCTCTGTCTCAAGACTGTCAGCAGATCTGCCCCCAGGAGCCCACTCGCACGAAGAAGAGTTGACCTTCGCTAACAAAACACTTGCCTGTTGGAGAAAGTCCCAGTGACTCATCCTGAAGAAGGGTGGCGGTTCCCTTGGACTGGCCAGGTCAAATTCCAGAGTGGCCATTGACATGCGCTCTATAGCATGGTATGCCTCAGTCCAGGATGGAGCCTCACTGCTGACCCTGGCTGTGAGGAAGGGAGGCAAACTGGCCAAGGAGCAGCTGAGGCACTGAGGTGGAGATGTGGGGATGTTTGGTGAAATCAAGCACACAGGCATCTGGCTCAACAACCTTGAAGTGAACTACGTCTCTAACTTGCTGTGGAAGACTGGTTGAGCCAAATGCTCTTCTCAGCCAAATTTTCCCATCCTTAAAATTAGGAGCTGAACTGGGTTATCTTCTTGCTTTAGTCCATATAGTTTTGTGGTAGCTGTTTTTTTTTTGGCTTTGAAGACATAATTCAAATCTTTCATCTGCCTCTTTCCATCCATTTGCTTAGAAAGTTATGACGAATGGAAGGTTAGGGGATGGGTATAGGATTCAAGTATTTTTCTAGTCCTCATATGTAAAATGTGTGAAAATCACTCCCATTCTTTCTTCCCTAAAAGACTGTGGCTTTAGGGACACAAGACTGATGTGGAGAACACAGAAGCTTCACTTGGCAGGGGCACGGTAGAACACACCCGACTGCTATCAGTCTGAGAAATAACCATCACATACAAAACTGGAATAGTTAAGGATGAAAGAGGAAAGCATTTTGCTCAGAGTAGCCTGGTAAAGACAGCTGTGGTTCAACCTCTTGGTTCTAAATCCTCTTTCTGCCATGTCTTTCTTCCTCTAGCTTTGGGATGTCAAACCCCAAGAATCGGGGTTGAGGGATTAGCAAACATATGCCCACTTCAAATAAAAATATCAGCAAAGGTGGCGCCTGGGTGGCTCAGTTGGTTAAGCAACTGCCTTCAGCTCAGGTCATGATCCCGGAGACGTGGGATTGAGCCCCACATCGGGTGCCCTGCTCGGCGGGAAGCCTGCTTCTCCCTCTCTCACTCCCCCTGCTTGTGTTCCCTCTCTAGCTGTGTTTCTCTCTGTCAAATAAATAAAATCTGAAAAAAAATATATCAGCAGAATTTTCTGGTGGCTGGGAGGCTAGAAGTGGATTACATCTTTGACCATTAGTTTTTGTTGGGACTTTGCTCATTTTTTTATACTTCCTTTTACCCAAGTTTCTTCTTTCCCATTGGATTAATACTAGTTTCCCTGGCCACCTTGCACATACAATTTTTTTTTTTCAAAATTTAAGAGCTCAAATATCTCCTTGTGTATCTTCCCACCTACTAGTGAGTCTCTATTCCAACACCTCATCCACACTTTCTTTCGCAATTACCTCAAGCTTTTCTAAGTTCCCTATGTAAATGTCCATCTCTGTTAAGCTGTAGTTATTTGAGAACTGGAAACATCTTTGTATCCCTATTTCCAAGCCCAGAAATTCTGTTCAGTTGTTTGTTGAATAAATTAATGGAAGAAAAAGGCACTTTTTCTGTGTCCAGATTATGCCCTAGAAGTCCTCTGGAGTGATGACAGGCTTAGTCCTAGCTTCCATTTTATCCTTTATAAGGTATCAGGACTAGTCAGAGAATGGAAAAATCTGTCTTAGAGGCATCAGATCTTCTCCTTTACGTATCTATGGCTGTAAACTCAGTGCTTATCCATGACCACTCAGGTGTGATCAGAGTACACAGAGGGATCTTGCCCAGGCTTATGAGATGGGGGAAAAGAGCACAAAGCCAAGTCCTAAACTTTGGGTTTCCAGTCTCAGCATGAGGGCATTCCAGAGCCAACCTCCCACGGACTTTGGCCAGGGGCCTTCGTCTGTTTTCTGTACATCAGCATTGGTCAGCCTGGCCACTGGGAGGGGACCCTGACATGGGCCCAGCCCAGGCATGGTGCCTAACACAGTTGTGGATAGAGTGGGGGACTGTATGGTCTTTTTGCTCAGAGCTTAGAGAAGGAGAAGGAGGGGGAGATAATACAAAAAGTTACCTGACTTTTGTCCAACAGCACAAGCAGGATATCAAAGGGGAGACTTCTCAAATGTTGGTGAAAGAAGAGTTGGCATAGGGATGGGGAGGGAGGGGAAGTCCTTGTGGACAGGAGAGAGAGTAAGTGCCTGGACTGAAGGTGGAGGAATGAGAGACAGAGATAAGAAAGAGAATAAGCCAACATGGGAAGAAGAGAAGGAGGGAGAAAAAAGGGAGGGAAAGGAGGGAGGGAGGATGCAAGGAAGGAAGGAAGGAAAAAGAAAAAAAAGAGAAAAAAGAGAAAGACACAAATCCAGAGAGAGCACCAGAACTTTGGGAATGAGAGAAAAATTGGAGGACAGGAAAGAGAAGTGGGGAAGCAATGAAGGAGTGTGGGTACATGCACAAGACATGGACAACTTAACACCAGCCGACCTGCGCGGCCCAGGAGACTTTCTTTTGTACGCCTGGCACAGGGAAGATCTATACACAGAGGACAATGTGCTGACTCCTGCCCAAAGCTTGTCAGAGTCTAGAACAAATCAATTAACCTGGGTGGGACTCTCCTATGCCAGGCCTGGCACTGCCAGTTCTCAGTGCTTGACCAGGCCAGGCCAAGGACTCTCACATGATCGCTAAGCTGTTAAGGGGCCATCAGCTGCAGGGAAGAATCAGCTTTTTGCTCTGAGAAAAACCCTCTTCTGGGCTGATGTCACCTGTGCTGGCTTGGCCACCGCAGATCTGCCAGGCCCAATCCGGCACCCAGTTAGACCACAGCCCTAGGCCTGGGGAAACTGGTCATGGGGAATTTGAATGAATTTTGAGGACCCTCTGGGGGCCAGCAGAGCCTAGTACAACTAACTGATGGAATGACCCTGGGGCATATTTGTGGGTGGGGCGGGAGGCAGCTGGAACAGAATATTCCCACAGATCTTGGGGGTGGGGGTATGACAATTCCATTTCAAGGACAAGCAAGTTTTCCAGGAAGGGCACATTTGAGCACAACCTTAAAGCTTGAGTGGGATCCACCCGGCAGGCAGAGAAAGCCAAGGGATCCTATGGCGTGAGAAACGAAGGTAAAAGTGGAAAGGTGTATAAGCCCAGGAGGCTCGTCTAGAAGTCTGGAAGATGAATGGTCTCAGACAGGCAGACCTGGCAGCAAATAAGGCTGGGATGGTGGTGGGTTCAGGTAAGGATGGGCAAAAATAAAGGCACAGAGACACTTAACATTTTAGTCATAAGGGAGCTTAGAGATGATACAAATCATTTTTGTCTTTGTCTTTGTATTTTTAATTGTGTGTGTGTGTGTGTGTGTGTGTGTGTGTGTGTGTGTGTGTGTGAAGTAGACTTTATTGAACAGCATCTGAGGTTGGACACAGAAGAAGGGACATGATAGCAAGTCAGATTATTTTGAGCTACATACATTGTTCCTCTTAAGAGGCTGATTGCTTTACCTCGTGTGGTGGCCAGTCTCTGTCTTCTTAGTGATTTTTCTTTCTTAGGAGCCTTTCCTCCCATCTCAAGTCCTCACCCACCCCTCCCGACAGCCCCTGGCCTCGTCAGCTGTCTCTGCTGGGCCTCCCCCAGGTACCAACAGGTGTCAAGGAAGACCAGAGCCTCCAATCCTCCTTCCTCAGAAGGCAGGTGTACACACATACACATATTTATAGAAAAGGAATTATGCCTTATACATTGATCTGTTTTTTATTTAAAACTATATTGTGGAAAATTCCCAACTCCATGCCTCATACACGGTCTAGTCCATAGACCAGATATACTGCATGTTTTCAACTCTTTTCCTTTTAATAGAAATCTATGATGATGAGTCACCCTTGTTAGCCTTTACCAGTGATGGCTCTGTAAACATCCTTGCACGTGAATCCTTATGTACTCTTGCTATTATCTCTGCAGGATGGATTCCTAGAGGGTAGGTTGCTAAATCAAAGAATAGACACATTTTACATCTTACTAGGAATTACATCATTCCTTTGAAAAAGGTTGTACTAGTTGATACTCCAACAAAGAATTGAAAGGAGGGCCTTTTCCATGTTTACGCTCCTGCCCTGAAACTGCCTCATCACTTGATGGATGAAGAGATGCCTTAGAAGGAATTGGCAGCTGTCTAATAATATCCACATAGTTACTGGCCACACTGGCCCCAAGATTTCAGATCTATAGTCACTATACTAGATAAGCATGTAAAATATTAAGGATGGTGTCCAGCACAGTGTAAGTGCTCACTAGATATTGGTTGGTGCTCTTATCAAAGCACACTGCCATGATAGGGACCTAACGGAAGCTTTCACAGCTGGCTCCGTGGGAAAGATGAACTGGAGAGGAGAAAGACCAGGTCAGGAGGCTCCAGGTAGCTCCACCCACACTGAGTGAATTGCCCCTTCTTCTGTGCTCCCAGCCCTGCATTTATCTCTTCACATTCGATGTAATTAGTTGATTCATCGTCCACCATAATACTGTTCCTAGAGGACAAGAGGTATGTTCTCTGACCTCAGAGAGTAATGACCTATGGGCTGGGATGCTGTAGTCTCCCTCAAATACCCAGAGGGAATCTGAAGTCATAAACTTCTGAGTTTCAGATTCTTTCCCTCTATTAGTTTTTTAATGCCTAAAGGTTACTGAGGAGAAAGAGTCATTACACCGTAAATTATCACGTGTGTCTCCTCTCCTCAATTAGGATGCAGCCTCTTTAAAAGAGGAGTCACATCTCAAACTTCTTTTATCATCTTTTCCCCCATGACAACTAGTGTGTCAAGGAAGGCACACAGGAGGCACTCAACACATACACAGTGAGGGAAAGTAACAGGACTGGTGTTTGGTGTGATTTAAGGAAATCGTCCCTTTGCTTTAGAATCATGTGTGCTTCGTGTTGATTGGTGAAATCTCCATGCGGCTATTTATCTAGAAGGCCATTTCACCTTGGCAGAGCATTGGCCGCACTGTCAGGACTGCCCTGAGAACGGTACTGGTCTCTGCTGGCCACGCTCACCAGGGCACGCCCCACCTGCTTCAGAGGCAAGTTTTGTATCTGCGTGGGCCAGAGAAGAGTGTCTGGGGAAATGGGATTGTAGAAGGTAACAGCCACTGGGAGAATTTGGCCCCAAAGCTGAGGACTCTTCAATCAATATGCATGACTTTCAGAATTCCTATTTTAATCAGCGAAACGGAAATGAAATTCCAATGTAGCTTTTAGTTAAAAAAAATTACAAGTGGTATATGATATTCATGCATACCATTTCCTCTGAAATTCTTTTTAAGAATTGAAGAAAATAACCATATAACATACTGGAAAGAACACTAGCCTAGGCGTCCAGAGATTTAATTTCATGCCCTAAATTTATCACCTAGTAGCTATGTGATGAAAAGCAGTCACTTTCCCCCCATCTTACCTCATTTCACTCATATATGGAATGAGAGGTTTGGTGCTATGTAAGCTCCCCCTTCAAGCTCTGGTAATAAATGAGTCCATGATTCCTTAATCAATTGAAGACCCATCCATCCATCCATCCATCCATCCATCCATCCATCCTTTTCACAAATATTTATTGAACTCCTACTTGAGCTATGTCCATGTGATTCAAGCCTTCTCCGTGCGTTACTGGATTGATGGCATCATCCTCCTTCCAAGCACCCAGATTCAACATCTTGTGTAAATTCTGACGCTCACTCTCTCACCCACTTCAGGTCCGACCAGTCTGTAGTGGTCATTCTCTCTCTGTGTCCCTCTGGTCCATCCCATTCTTTCCATGCTCACTGCACTGCTCCTCTTCTAGTCTCTCCAGGTCTCACTTGAGTAGGTATAAAACTTTCTAAGGGATCTCCCAGCCTCAATAATCTTCCTTCCCAATCCACTCAGCATGCCATGCCTAGAGTTATTTCCTGTCTTTCAAACAACATCTTTTGAAGGTTTGTTGAATATAGACACTCTGCCTGGACCCTTAAGGAGCTCACAATCCAGAGAGGAAGGCAGAGAAAATCAAAGGGTAAGGATAATACAATGCCAGCTGCCATGATGGATATGTGCTCAGAGGGTTAGATTTCTTCTTTTCTCTGGGTAAGGGCTTCCTCCTCAGTTGTTCCTTCCTCTGTGCATCTCATAGCACTTTTATTCATGGCTTCGAGCATCTCACTCATCACACCCTTTTACTGTTCATTCTCCACTTTCTTTCCTTCACAGGACTGTGAGGATGGGAGCTTGATGGGAGCTAATCAACTCAAGTCACAAGCCTTGGGTGGCTGGCTCCCTTTTGTGCTCAGGGGTAAGCCTAAACTTTTACATCGGATATTTAAGGCCATTAAGTGTTTGAGTCTATCCTTCCAATAAACTCTGCTAATCAGCGCGGATTTGGTCCTGTGCTAGTCCCAAACCAGCTTCCTCCCACCCTGAATAGCCTCTAGAATCTCCTCCCTCAGGTATGCAGCAGCTTGACCACACCCAGTACTTTCAAATTCACTGCCTTTGGGTAAGCCATTCCCTTTTCGGAGAACTTTGTCTCCCTGTTCTCCCTCGTCTGCAAGGATTTACCTGGAGGGTTCTATCCTTCCTTTAAGGTCTAGTTAAAATTCTACTTTTTTCAGATTTTTTTTTTTAGAGAATCAGTCTACTCATTTCAGACTTAATTTTTACCTGTTTTCAAATATTTCTTACAACGAACGTTCTAGCACATGAGTCTATAGTCTGCAGAAATTTTCGTGAACCTTTCTCTGCATTTCCTGTATCATGAGCTCCTGGGAAGAAGGGCCCCGTGTCACCTGAGTGCCGGGATCCTTTGGAGCACAGATCCTAGAGCCAGACACAAGCTCACTCTGTTTGAACAGTTGCCATATGCCAGGTATCTCACCGGCTATAGGACACTTCATCCCCAGCGCAGACTAGGAAACTGGGGGTTCAGAGAGAGGCTAAGTAACCTGCCCGAGGCACTAGCAAGTACATGATTCAATTTAGATTTGAACACAGGGGCCTCAGAAGGAACAGCCTACACTGTTTCTCTACAAGGAGACACAATAAATGCTGACAGTTTTGTAGCCATTTAAAGGAAAGGTTGAAGATGTACTTAACAAGCATATCCTGATTCCCTAGGGAGATTTTTTTATTATTTAAATTCAATTAATTAACATATAATGTATTATTAGTTGCAGAGGTAGAGTTCAGTGATTCATCAGTTGCCTATAACACCTGTGCTCCTTCCATCACATATCCTCCCAATGCCCATCACCCAGTTACCCCCTCCCCTCCAGCAACCTTCAGTTTGTTTCCTATGATGAAGAAGTCTCTTGGTTTGTCTCCTTCTCTGTTTTCATCTTATTTTTCCTTTCCTTCCCCTATGATCGGCTTCTAACAGGTTTTTTTTTTTTCTTTTTTAATGAGTTGGCATCTGATGTTGCCCTTGAAGACTGAGTAGAAATTTGACAAAGAAAGAAAGGTAAGAATATTAAAATTTGAGAATAAAATTTGAGCTAAGTCCTTGATAAAGTGGATAAAGAGTGTGTGGGGGGAAAAGTTGGGAGCTATGTATTGACTCACTTTCCCAGCCAGACTGTAAGCAACTGAGGGAAGGACATGTCCTGGTTTTGCTTGGGACTTACCTCCATCGCCCAGGGCAGAGTCTAATACAGAGCACATGTTCAATCTATGTTTTGTATAAACTGACCTACTCAATAAATACTGTCCAAGCATTTTCCATGTTCGTATAATTTTAAACTCATTCTCGGCATCCCCTCTCTGCTTTTGTGAAGGCTTTAAAAGCCCAAACCCAAACTTTCAGACCCTGAAAGTGAAACCTCCAGGCGCTAGAAATTTCACTGACCAACCTAGTTTCACTGACTGCCTGAGTAAAAAACAAACATAAAACCAATAGAACGAGCTATGAAAAATCAAATATGAGAAAAAAACACTTCAGTTCCAAGAAACTTAGTTATTTTCAGTAATCTGCCTCCTGCAGGGAAACCTGAGCACTCTGGTGGCATGTCAGTTTCATTTCCAGCTTTGACCTTCTGTCTCTTAACAGGAGAGGAAAAGCCCCTCCACCCAGCAGCTGTGCAAGGGCCCTGGGTCTGGAGACACAGAGGGAACCGAGGCCCAATCTATGAGGTTCTTCTCACACTGTACTGTTTTGTATTAGAATAAGCTGTAGGCAGGCCTGGGTCGGTGAGCATATTCAGATCACAACATTTCTTGAATCAGTGAGTCAGAAAATGGCTTAAAGCAGAGCTAGTGAGCAGGGAATTCAGCATGATCAAGTAGAAAACGCAGTCAACTTGGGGCTGAACGAGCCTGTTCCTTCTCCACCATATATTAGCTGGGCGATCCTGAGCAGTCCCCTCCATTCTCTGGGCCTCAGTTTCCTCTTTCAGTTTTTACATATTTGGCAGATCTTCATTTTGGTAAGAAGGAAAAAAACTTGCATGCAAAACATCTAGAGTTGTTTTTAAAAAGGGGACGTTTCTGGAAAACTTTCTTTGTGCATGGGAACCTGGGAATCGAGGGTTTTCCCCTTTACTTAACCCAAGGTTTCAACAACCGTGGCACAGTTAACATTTGGGGCTAAATACTCCTTTGGTATAGAAGGTCTTCTGTGTGCAGGGGGCTGGTTTGCGTTGCTTTTCATCTCTTCCCACTGGATGCCAGTAGCATCCATTTCCCCCACACTAGCTACAACAACCCAAAATGTCTACAGACCCTGCCAACTCTTCACTCGAGGCAAAATCATCCTCTGTTGGGAAGCACAGGCTGTGAGCAACATTCCCAACAGAAACCAGCAGATTCCTGAGAATAATGTAGCTGAGGATGGACTGGGAGGGTCTGGAAACCAGCACAGAGGCTCCCTTCACTCCTAGGGACCTGTGGTTGGGTCATCCCCAGGAATTCAGGAAAATTAGAAGGGTATGCAGTCTGGAAGCAAGTAGCTGATATCTGTGTCCCTGCATTATCACGCACTGGCTGTGTGATCTTCATTCTGCTGCTTAACCTCTCTGAGCCTCAGAGTCCTAATGGAGTCAAAGGAAGTGAAACCTCTCTCCTCCATTAATCTTCCTGCCATCCTCCCCACCTCCCCACCGAAAGGATGTTAGGAGGACTAAAACTAATGTATGTGGGCTAAAAAAGCACAAGACAAATACGCATGTATCTCTAAAGATTTTTTTTTTTTTTTTCCTGAGGAGGCACAGAAAAAGAACTTTATTCCCGGATAATTTTTCTGTCAAGAGCAGTAATAGTGGGGCACTTGGATGGCTCAGTCATTAAGTAATTAAGTATCTACCTTCGGTTCAGGTCATGGTCCCAGAGTCCCGGGCACAAGTCCCATGTCGGGCTTCCTGCTCAGTGGGAAGCCTGCTTCTCCCTCTCTCACTCCCCCTGCTCCTGTTCTCTCTCTAGCTGTGTTTCTCTCTGTCAAATCTATCAAGAAAAATATTTTTTTTTAAAAAAGAGCAGTAATAGTGACATTGCAGGCACCACCACAGCAGTGATGAAGATAGATAATCGAGAATATTCTCAAGGAATACTTGGTTCCAGTACCTGCTTTAAGACTTAACATCTACTGGGCCATGAGTTTGCATTTTTCCCGTAAAAATGAAAGTCCTCCTCAAAAAGGTATTATGCTATCAGGCCAAGGTGAGAATGTGCCGTCTGGCTGTTCACAGACCCAGAAGTAACCGAGCCTCTTGCTAGCTCTTTCTTCAGCCAGGTTCTCAGCCTGGAAGCTGCCCAGGTGACTCATGTCTGCAGCAATGGAGAACTTCAGAACTACGAGGGAGCTTCTGAATGGTGGCTGGCTCCTCAGAGTGAGCATCGAGGAGCTCTGGTCATCATCAGGCCTGGAGTGGGCAGCCCTTCCAACGTGTCACACCAAGCTAAATCACTCCGGGTGCAGGGTTTGGACAGTACTCTCCAGTTGTAGAAAAGTTCACACCTGGAGTAACATCCTCGCAAGCAGACCAAGTACCAGGTCAACAGACTGATGACTGTCCAGGACGCTTAATTAGCTCAGAAACAGTCTAGAATTTCAGATTAGTAGCCTCCAGGGTCCAAGGAACAGGGACATGTTAGAAGGGATAATATAACTCACGTTGGTAAACGTTGTGGTTTATGGACCATTGCTTTGCTCTTTGAGGGTCATACAGAATAGTGGCTCAGGGCGTTCCCTTCTGGGCTCCAAGTGTGTGTCCTGGCTCTGCTCCCGGCTAGATGCACGACTGTGGGCACCCAGGGGGGACTGCGAAAATGCTAGCGGAAACTTCGAAGTGCTGCATGGCCGACCTCTGAGGTCGATGATGTAATTTTCTTCACACTGCAGAATCTAAAGTTGAGAGAAGTGCATCCCCACACAGCACCCCCACACAGCACCCCGATGCCCCTTTGCCCTACTCTTTCTGTTAAGTCCATCTTCCTTCTGTCTCTGCTACCTAAATGCCACCAGCCCCTCCAATCTGTTCAGACTAGTTCCTCTACAAATTCTGTCTCCGGAACGGAGTTCATCTCAGCTTCCTCCAAGCTCCACAGCACTTTGTTCAGATCTCTCCTGCACTGTGGCACTCAGCGGGTCACACTGGGTAAGAAAAAGGACCAGGGTAAGGACATGACCCACGTCCCACTGCAGACGGAAGCAGGTGGGCGTGGCTTCTCCCGTCCCACGGGCTAACACATCATGGGACCTCAGAAAGCCCTCCCCACATTCTGGTTCCAGTCAAAACTACCTCCACATATGGTCTCCCTTGCCAGACGGAATGTCTTAGGGGGTGGAACAGCCCAGAGTCACTCCCCCCACCTCCTGCGCACAGCCCCTGGCTGCGGGCTACAAGTGCTCAAGCGTGTGGGGGACACCGAGCAGCGCAGGAGAGCCGGCCACGGGCCGTGATGGTGCTGAGTGACTGAGTGACGGCAGAGCGGAGCGCTGTGACACGGAGGTTACCTGAACCGAAACCTGGCTAGGGTAACGTGTGCACCGTGTTTCACTATGACTGAATGAACAACAAGGGATCCACGAATCAGACCTAGAAATGTGACCCACTCGCTGGCACACTGGAAAGAAACGGGGAATGGAAAAGGCCTATGGGCGGGGCCTATCTTATCAGCTAGAGCCTGATCTATAGATTACTGCAGCCAGTTTGCATGGAAATACTGTTTTCCTGCTGGTTAAAAAAACCCACTTAAAAAAAAAAGATTTCATTTATTTATTTGAGAGAGAGATAGAGAGAAAGCGAGCGAGAGCACGGGGACAAAGAGGGAGAGGGAGAAGCAGACAGCCGGCTGAGCAGGGAGCCCGATGTGGGACTTGATCCCAGGACCCTGGGATCATGACCTTCGCTAAAAAGTTCACCCAGGTGCCCACAAAATGTAACTTTTTAAATCACTGAAAAAACTCTGTTGTTACTATTCATTGAGGAAGATACAGAGAAGGTCCAAAGGTACAGATAAGAAAACTCATACATCCTGAGTTAAGCACTTTTACATGTCATTACTGTTCTTTGTCCTAACCTGACTGATTTTATGCAATTGAGATCAATCTAATCCTGTGTATCTCACAATGTGTTTTACTTATTTTTGAATAAATAACACCTGCAGAAGGTACAAAGCTCAAAGGCACAAAAGGGCAGGGAGGGAAAATTCTTTCACTCCTGCCTCCCACCACTCAGCTTTCTCTCAGGTCCCTCACACATCCTTCCAGGGGAGTCCTGTGCCTACCTCTGGGCAGTTTTCTGAGTGATTTAGCAGCCCTAATCCTTCCAGGTTCTCAGGAACCAAACATTGTCTCTCACGTAGCATCTCTGTGCTAATAAAAAATAAAATTTTACTACCTCTGTCAGTCACACCACCAGAATTAGATGGTGCAACTCCTTAAAAAGAACATTCTCAGTTGGCAAAGGTGGTTGGAGATATAATCCTTTAAAAGTTTGCTGTCCCAAAGATTTCCCAAGATGTTCCCTATGGCCCTTAGTGGTTTAAAAGAATGTAGAATTTGGAATTGCAGTCTCTGTGTGTAGGGGTTGTGGTAGCTAAGAAAGACATGAAGGCCAGGTCACGTCCTTAAAGGCAGACCTCTCCTTCTCCCTAGACCTGACCTGGCAAGGACTTCCTCACTTTGTTCTGCCCCAGGGTACTAGGCTGAGAGATGTGGGAAGAGTTGGTGGGGGAACTCTAGTTCCAATGAAGCAGTTTAAAGAAAGTCATTTCCGCAAAATTTAGCTCAGAATAGAGAAAGCCATTCTATACTTACCCAAACTTTGTCCTCCAAGCTCACCTCCCCACTCCACATCAAGGAAGAGGAGGAGCGGTTCCCAGGATTTTCCTTGCCATCTCTTACCTGGTGCTGCCCTGTGGGCTTACATTGTCACAAACTCTGAGAAGCCCACCCACCACCTCATTGTGGACCTTCTTCCCCACGGGCAGTTCCAGAGTTTTTCAGGAATCAGTCTTCAGTTTGGAAGTTTATTTACCAGTGGAGTGAATTTCTATCTGCTCTCCTTCCTCTCCTCCCAGTACCCATCTGAGAAAGTTACAGAAGGCATCTTGGATTCACAACACCCCCCGCCAACCCCCCACTGAATAACACGTCGTCTGGCAACAGGAGGCGTTTGATTACATTTGGATAGAACGCCTGCATCAACTCCAGTTGTCCCCGAATTGGAACTGATGGGCCTCACGTGCCGCAGCCAACAGTTTGCCTTCACCCACTCCCCTCTCCGAAATGAACCTTTCTCTGGGAAAACAAGAAACCTACGTGCCATCCTGGGTGAGAGACGAGCAAGAGCTGTGTCCCCGGCGTCGCATTCCAAGCATGGCAGGCAAGAGCACACTGAGGGCTTTCCAACAGGGAGCTGTGCTTCGCGCATCTCTGGAGAGACCCTCCGAAACAGAGGATGCAAATGTTCTCCCTGGGGCGCTGCGGTCTCCGTGTCCAATTCAGTGCATGGGCATGGGAGCCTCATTGTGTACAGTATAAGGCAGCAGGCTGCTAGCCCGTTGAGCGAGCCTCCATGATCTTGACCTTGCTCTCTACCCCATGCCTTGGCTAGGTCAATGCAGCAGGCAGAGGAATGATTCCCCCAAGATAGCCACATGCTAACAGGACCTATGACTATGTTATATTACATAGCAAGCAGGGATTACAGTTGCAGTTGGAATAAAGCTCGCTAAGCAACTGACCTTAAAAGATAGAGACTATCTGGGATGATCCATGTGGCCGCAGTGGAACCACAAAGGTCCCCAAATAGGCAGAAGAGTCAGGACCAGAGTGCTGGCATCAAGAGAAAGACTCGACCTGTCGTTGCTGGCTATGAAGATAAAATACAGCGCCTTAAACCAGGGAATACTGGCTAGAAAATCTGAAGAAAGACAAGAAAATGGATCCTTCCCTGGAGCTTCCTTGATATTAATCCAGTGAGGCCTCTTCAGACCTCTGACCTCTAGGATCATAATGCATGTGTTGTTACACAGCAATAGGAAACTGAGGCAGTCACTGTGGACTTGCCATGTGCCAGGCCCGATGCCAGATACCAAGGGAACATTCCCACAGCATGTAGTTTGTATGGTGTATCAGTCATCTTGGTACAGCCAGGGAGACAAGCCACTCTCTGAGTCTAAACCCAGGGAATCGAATGCAGGGTACTGGCTTATAGAGGTGATAGTAGAGGTTGAAAAGTCAATCAATCTACTAATAATAACAGGGTTTGCTCCTAGGCTGGGCCAGAGAGACATAGAGAGGAAGCCATAGTACCAGAAGGCAGAGGTTAGGGTCACACAGTGGAAGCTGGACCACAGTGGGCCTATCCAGCAGGAGCTGGGGCCATGGGCAGGACAGAGACCTGATGTAGATGCTTCTGAGGCAGAAAGGAGGCGACAGATACCTTGGCATCCCCACTTCTCCTGACCTCAAATCTCCTACCAAGGCCTCCCTCCCATTGTTCCCAGACAGTAGCTGGCTGCCATGGGAGCATGGGGTGCACAGGGGTCAACCCTCCTGCAGCACAGAGATGAGCTGGGAAGAGCAGTCAGGGGATCAGTGGATATGAGGATGAATAAGCCCAAGATACCTCCTTTGTGCACTGATTACCATGAATCTTGAAACACGATTTATTGTTGAAAATCCAAATTCCTTACCTGGCTTCTGAGATCCTACATGATCTGGCCTGTCCCCAACTTCTCTGCCCTCATTTTCCAAAGTTCTCCCCTTCTTCACAGCACCGCCACCACGCAGGCCTTCACTCTCTTCTCCATCTACCGAAAGCCTCACCTTGGGAACTTGCACTTGTTTGTTGTAGCCTCTTCCAGAGAACAAGAAATTAATGTGTTCAGTGTGGAGTCAGTACCTTAGCCTACCTGAAGTAAAACAATTCCCAGTGACAAATAATTCTCAGTGCCTGGTGTGCAAGTGGCCCTCGATAGGTATGAAGGGACTGAATTTTATTTTATTTTATTTTTTAATATTTTATTTATTTATTTATTTATTTATTTATTTATTTATTTATTTATTTATTTATTTCCAGAACGAGTGCATGCAAGAGTACAAGCAGGGAAGTGGCAGGCAGAGAGAGAAGAAGTCTTGCCCCTGAGCAGGGAGCCTGGTGCGGGGCTTGATCCTAGTACACTGGGATCATGACCTGAGCTACATGCAGAAGCTCAACAGACTGAGCCACCCAGGCGCCCCTGAAGTGACTGAATTTTGGACACACAGTACTTATGTGTTCAGTGATGCAGTGTTTTTTTCTTACCCTCCCTCCTTCCCCACCAAGCTGTCCTAGGAGAGGGAAGTGTTATGTTCATCTCCATACTTTTGGTGACTTGTGGTGTACCTAAACTTCGGTAGATGCTCACGGGGTGTATGTTATTCTGAGTTTCTAGGCAACACGAGGGAGCCCTGAGTGGCACAGCAAGGTCTAGAAGTTCAACTTCTTTTTTTTTTTTTTTTTAAGATCTTATTTATTTGACAGAGAGAACCACAGCCAGAGGGGGAACACAAGCAGGGGGAGTGAGAGAGGGAGAAGCAGGCTTCCCGCGGAGCAGGGAGCCCGATGTGGGACTCGATCCTGGGTCTCCGGGATCATGACCTGAGCCGAAGGCAGTTGCTTAACCAACTGAGGCACCCAGGCGCCCCTAGAAGTTCAACTTCTAAGAGTAGTTCAACATCGCTGTAGCTCCCAACATTTGTGCAGCCCTTTTGAGTTAAGCAACGGCTCTCCACTTGGTCCTTATACCACCTCTAAAAAGAAAAAAAACAAAACGAACTCGGGACTATTATGATTCCCAGTTTCCAGAAGATGAATCTGAGCTCACAGGGGTTAATAATCTTACTTTTTCAAGCGAGGAAGCTGGAATTAATTCATTGTTCCAAAAATATTTACGGAATGCCGGCAACATGCGAGCCCCTGGCTCAATTTTCTGCACGTAGTAGGGGCTCAGAAAACACAGGAACGGGCAGTTCCAAAGAAATTGGAACAACCTCCCAGAAGATGAAAGGGAGGCCCCCAGTTCCAGCCACAGACCGAGGACCAAGACGGCTTGCCTGTGTCCTCCAGCTGGGGTTTAGCGGGGCGCTGCTGCTGTATTTTGCCTTAGCTCCAGGTTCTGGGTGGTCCGCCAGACGTGCCTAGAGGCACGAGATCACAGCAGGCCCTCAGCTGCTCTCCCACTCGCCCAGGTTAACAGCCCTGGTGTTCTGAGTCAGCCCTTTTCCATAGATTCTTTCCTCTTTCCCGTGCCAATATTTCAGAAGACATCTACCCTGGGTTCCAGGCCATTTACCTCAGTCAAAAATTTGGGTGAAAGTTTCCTCCTAGCCACCCCAGGCCACAGATAACCGACCAGGGTGTGACAGCCAGGGCGAAGGAGGAGGAAAGAAACACCAGAGAGATTTTCAGGATTGGAGCAAAAATTTTTGCAGCTGCTGCATGTGTCCACTCTCTTCTGGCTCTAGGAAATGAGTCCAGAATGGATTGGTTGGAAAACTTAGGTCAAGGTGCCGGAGACAAATCTTGTCTCACTAGAGAGATGGCAGAGGCCCCCAGAGGGTCGCCTGCAGGCCGGGCTCTGAACCAACGCGAAGATGGCCAGCACGAAGTGTAGAAAGTGGCAGGAGGATGAACAGAACGAGGAAGGCTTGGTGGCCAGGTCTGAGCTGGGGCCCGGGCCTTGCCCAGCCTGCTGACAATCCTCCGGTGCCTGGGCGCGTCTCTCTCTGCATAAATCCAGGCTGCTCTTAGAGTGCAGGACGTCCCACATACCGTACATCTGAGGTGGGGTAAAATACAAATATGCCTTTTCATAATAGCTTTACACCTGGAGCGGCAGAGGACCGGTTTATTACCTTGGTAAACAAAAGTTCGAATTCAAGCAGAGTACAAACTTTGCCCAAGGCACTTCTGACGGTGCACCTTGTGTTTGTGAAGTGAACTCGATATATACACAATGTGAAGCAATGGAAGGCTGGGCTTCTCTCTCTCTCTCTCTCTCTCTCTCTCTCTCTCTCTCTCTCTCTCGTCTGATCTCCAAGGTTTAAAAGTTCATGTGCATGTGGGGTGAGGGGGTGGGGGAAGGTGCAGGGAGAAAATTTACTTTGGCTCCGTGGTTTTTTTGAGCGTTTTGAAATCATACTGTTTGGTGTGAAAAAAATACGTGAGCCAATTATATTGTTTTCCAGCGAAAGAGTGTACTTCTTGCTGCTCTCCTGGTGACAATTAGGGTTTGTGGGTGGGAGACAGGGCAAACCAGTTTGGGGAACACATAAAGGAAACAGGATTTGCATTGAACTTAAACATTAAAAGCAATAAATATTTATTCAGTGCCTCTTTGGTGCCAAACCCAGAACAATAAACTTTTCCAAACACAACCACAGGGAACAGGAATATTGATCAAAATGTCCACTTTACAGGTGAGAAAACTAAGGCCGGAGTTGCAGAAGACATTCAAGCCCTAATCTTCCACTTTCTGCTTCCGCGGTTCCTGTCCTGCCCTCCAGTCTCTATACCGGGGTCACAGACCATGTCTTGTCCTGTTGCTTGTTTGTTTGTCCTTCCTGAGCCCTACCTCCCCCTCTCTGCCCCCACTTCCCTGCCTCGTTCTCTGCCTGTACTCAGGGAAGAGACTGAATTCCACTATTGGATGTCTTTCTGCTTGGAGGATTTTCCTACAGTTCAGCAGTCACCTGGCCATCTGGACCACTCTCTTACCAACCAGCACCTCCAAGTGTTCACGTGCAAAGATTTCTCCTCAGAGTGTGCTTAAAAGCAGAGGTAAGAACAGCAAGGCAAGAACCCAGCTTGTGTTTGGTTGGCTCCAGGAATGCCACTGTGTTCTCCTGTCATCAGCTTGACTATCAGCTAACGTGCAGCAAAACCATCTGAACTTTGCCGGTTCTTTTCCAAAACAAGCTTCGGAGCCTGAAGACCTTTGCCCATCTTTGTTTGCATGTTCGCTTCTCAAACGTTTAGCTGGGGCTTGCCTGTTGCAAAACTCAACTCAGTGAAATGTTAACTCTTTCGTCCACAGGTTAATTTCCTAGCCTTCCAAAATCAGAGTGAACTCATCAGGCTTATTTTTAGTATATGTGCTGCGAAGCAAGCACTCATCAGTCTTATTTTTAAAAGAAGTCTTTATGAATGTATCAACTTGTGCCCATCTTCACAGATGAAGGACTCCTTGCGGGAACATGTTAAACAGAGGTTATAGAGTGGTGACATCATTAAGATATTGTCAACTCAACAGTTCCAGCGTATCAGAGTTATGGCTGCTTGTGCTCAGCAGGAATTATTTTTCTTAATTTTTTTTAAAATAATAATTTATTTTTTTCAGTGTTCCAAGATTTATTGTTAATGTCCCACACCCAGTGCTCCATGCAGTTTGTGCCCTCAGTACCCACCACTTGGCTCACCCATCCCCCACCCCTTCCTTTCCCAAACCCTCAGTTTGTTTCTCAGAGTCCAAAGTCTCTCATGCTTCACTCCCTCTCTGATTTACCCCAGTTCACATTTCCTTTCCTTCTCCCACTGTCCTCCATGTTACTTCTTATGCTCAATAAGTAAGTGAAACCGTATGATACTTGACTTTCTCTGCTTGGCTCATCTCATTTCACTCAGCATAATCTCCTCCAATCCAGTCCATGTTGCTACAAAAGTTGGGTATTCATCCTTTCTGATGGAGGCATAGTATTCCATTGTATATATGGACCACATCTTCTTTATCCATTCGTCTGTTGACAGGCACTTTGGCTCTTTCCACAGTTTGGCAATTGTGGACATCGCTGCTATGAACATTGGAGTATATATGGCCTTTCTTTTCACTACATCTGTATCTTTGGGGTAAATACCCAGTAGTGCCCAGCAGGATTTCAAGGGAAAGCCCAGTCGTCTTCTTCCAGCCACCCTCCATCCCTACTCCCTACCGTTAATGCATTTTTAATGGCAGGCACGTAGGAATGCTTTTGGCTTTACTTAATGTAAGTTTTTAAAACACTATTGGAACACAAATACTCATTGCGAGGAAACAGATTTCAGTTACAAATGGACTAAGCATTATCCCTGTGCTAGAATCCTGGGAGGGAAAGACATGGAAGTCCCCAGGCTGGCCAAGACAAAGCCTGGCCAAGGATGCCTGCTTCAAGGACCCTGCTCTGAAACCCCAAGTAAGCCCAGTAGTAGTACATTAGCCTTTACATGAAATTTAATGAGCATCTGATCTAACCCCTTTCTCTTACAGAGGAGAAGATGGAGGCTCAAAGTGGAACAAGCAAGGCCACGGCCAGCCCCAGGCCTCCCAGCTCCTGGCCAGAGCTCACAGCTCTCTGCCATGCTCTCTTTCATCCTGGCAGAAAGTAAGATTGGATAAAGACAGATACCTGGTCCTTATCCTGGCCTGGATCCACTTACACTAGCTTTTCCTCACCGCTTGTCAATAGTCACTATATGTCCAGAGATCGAGTCTGTGTAAAGAGGATTACCCTGAGAAAGAAGGGAGATGGGAAACCTGGAATACTTCTGGAACATTGACTGGAAATCTTTTTCCAGGTTAAAAGAACTTAGTGTATCCTTACATGATTATGATTAAAGACAAGATAAGCGATGCTTAAAAGGAAATCTATATTCCTTTCCTACTTGAGTTTCATTCTCCTTGGCTTTTTTGACTTTCTACCTAGTGATTCTAAGTTGATATGGGTCCCTGTCATTGGGACGTGTAGTTAATCAGCCTGTGACTGGTTCCTACATTAAAGTAACTGATGAAACGTCACACTGTTAGGGCAAGAAGGAAGCTTAGTGACACTCTGGACAATAATCTCTTGGTTTGCAGATGAATATGCTGGAGCTGAGATAGGGTAACTGACTTACCTGGGATCACTCAGCACCCCAATGGTCTATGACCACTGATTCCCCCAACCGCATGAAAGGAGGGTCCCTCTGTCTGGCTAGTACAAAGCAGCTTTCTCTGTAACACTTGGTACCTTTTATGAATAACCGATGGCGGGTGTCCAACTCTGAGGATCTGAACACTTACTGCAGCCTTGGTCTGACTTACCCACAGGCACCTTCATGAGGTATGGATTGTGAGTTATCCCTGCCATCTTTGTGGAAAAACCAGAACACAGAAAACAAGGGAATTTTCCAAGATTACGTGATAAATCAGCAAAGACCCTGAGACAACATGCTGTTCCAGGATGAGGAATCAGACTAGACATGAATTCCAGTCCTCACACTATCTCTCCCCATGTGAGAGATCTTGGGCAACTCATTTCCTTTTCTGAGTCTCCGTTTCTACATGGAAGGGCTTTGCTGGATGACCTCTAAGAACATTTAGCTCTGATGGTCTGTGGCTCTAACAAACATGACTGTGTGAAGTCAGAAACTGACTGTTATGAGGCATACCCACAGCATTCTCAAACTGAATGGGTTCTGCCTCCAAAACAGAAATACAGTGGCTTTTGCAATTTGTATGCAAAAAATACCAATTCTGTTTTTCTGTTTTCCTGTGGCTTTTTTTCTCAAGCTCTTCATGCCTGTTACCACTTAACTGCTTTCAAAGGCAAATATATAACACAACAAAGAGACTAATAACAGATAAATAGCAATAGGAAAACTCAGAAGAAAGTCTATCATTTTTATTTTTTGAGGTATAGCAAGGAAAATAAATAATATTGAACACTTATCATAGTTTATGTATGCCATCTTATTTAAGGTTTTTATTTTTTTTAATATTTTATTTCTTTATTTGATAGAGAGAGACATAGCGAGAGCGGGAACACAAGCAGGAGGAGTGAGAGAGGGAGAAGCAGGCTCCCCACCCAGCAGGGAGCCCAATGCAGAGCTCAATCCTGGGACTCCGGGATCATGACCTGAGCCAAAGGCAGACACTTAATGACTGAGCCACCCAGGTGTCCTTTATTTAATATTTTTAAACAATCAGTATTATCATGCCCCTTTTACAGAAGAAGGCCCTGAGGTCAGATATGAAATAACTTTCCTGGTATACACATAACTATTATGAAATAAAGCCCAGGTTTAAAGATTGCAAATCCAGGGGTGCCTGGGTGGTTCAGTTTTTAAGTGTATGCCTTCAGCTCAGGTCATGAACCCGGAGACCCGGGACCGAGCCCTGCATTAGGCTTCCTTCTGGGCAGGAGGCCTGCTTCTCCCTCTCTCGGTACCCCTTCTTGCGTTCCCCCTCTAGCTGTGTTTCTCTCTGTCAAGTAAATAAATAAATAAAATCTTTTAAAAAATAAAAAATAAAGATTCCAAAGGCCCCATTTTCCAAATTACAAAGTTGTGAAAATAAAACACCACCTTATTATTTGTTAGCCAAAGCACCTGTCCATAAGAGAGGGAAATTAAATATATGAAGATTTTATTGTGTTTCATAAAAAACCATCCCATGGCTTCTCCGGGCTCCAACATTTGAACATCTCTGAAAAATGTAAGCAAAAAATGTAAGGCATTATTAGTCTGACTTTCCCCAATAACTTCCCCCCATAGAGGGGGAAGCTATGTCTAAAATGGTCCAGTTAGAAATATTTATTAGTATACCCATAGAATTAAAGATTGGGTGGCTGTGTCTTTGTTTAGAATTCATGTTACCTCAAAAAAAAAAAAAAAAGAAATTCACATGAGGCACCTGGGTGCCTCCGTCATTAAGCATCTGCCTGGGATTGAGCCCTGCATCTGGCTCCCTGCCCTGCAAGAAGCTTGCTTCTCCCTCCCGCACTCCCTGGGAGTCCATATAGTGTCTCCCTAAGGCGGCGCATATACCAATGCCAAACCTATGGAGCATTCAGATCTCACAGGTTCATTCATCCAGTATTTATCCACAGCCTTGAACATTCCTGACATACTGCAAGGTGAGTGCTGCCAAGATCAATAGAATTGAGCCTTAACTTGGCCTGAAACACCTAAATCAGCCCAGGCCTAGACCCTAGGAACAACCATGAGGCGGGGGCTGCTTTGTCCTGTGCCTGCCTCCAGGATTGAGAGCTCAAAGTCTGGTGATATAGCAAAGAGCCTTGCATTTTCTGTTTTGGCTTTCACTGGAATGAATATTCCTGTGGCCGTCTCGTCTCCTGGTAATTGCTAGAAATTGTAAAGGTCTGATATGACTCTAGAGATTTGGCTCTGACTTCAGTTCACATCTCTCCTTTCAGAGAAGTGTTGTCCAAGCCCCCCCCCCCCCCTGAGTGGGGTACTAACAGGCAGTCTTCCGGCTCCAGGTTCAAAGCCGCCTTCGCTGACGCTAAGTACCTTGGTTGTGGGAAAGGCATTAGCCTGGAGAGCAAAAAAGTCAGTCTTTGTTTCAAGAAAACTTATGGCCTAGTGAATATAGATCTTCACTTTCTCCAGGTATTGTGACTTATGTTTATATTGGGCAGATGGATCCCGTGGCCTTATAAGAACCCTTTGTGCTGCAGCCACTATGAACATCCTAAATACACCAGCCTATTCACGAGCTGTGCCCTATTCCCTGCTTTTGGAACATCCTTCCTCTTTCTCCTCGTTCCAAATGCTACCACACTCAGACCCAATTCTGTCACTTTCTCTGTGGAGCGGCCATGGATTTGCTCTGGGTCAATTTGGGAGAGCTGGGACTACGGATCCCAGACTCCTCATCCCTCATAGCTCCTTAGCAGCACAAAGGACCTTTTGCACAGCATTTGGGATAGAGAAGTGTAACTACCAGGTTTTAATATTTGGAGAGTTGGTGCAGGCACCACACTGTGCACTGTCACCCGTGTTGTCCCTGATCTGCCAGCATCACCTGTGGTAACGGGGCAATGGCTGAGCCCTCGGCATCTCCAGTTCACAACAGACCACCTCTTGCAGCTCCTCTGAATCCTGACCAGACTGTGGAGCAATGAGGGAAGGCCTGTGTGTCTTGTAGCTCATTCACACCATCACCTGGAAGCAGCAAGAGGCAGGAATGGTCTCTGGTTTGTCCATGCTGGTGGCAGTCTGTCATTGCTTTCCCCACTTTGTGCCCATTTCTCCTTCTGTACCACCTGCCCCACTGATTCCACATCCAGCCTCCACTGTGATGCAATAGCCTAGCCCATCCCTGTGATTGTGAGCCTGGAGCCCCGATAATACATCTCTGATTCTCTATAGTATGTAGTGGCTCTGCTCCTCTCCTGGAACCCTAACTGATGAGGAGTCTTCTCTGAATCCCTCAGAATCAATCATTTCCCAGCCATGCTCTTCTATTAAAGCATACAAAATGCCCTTTCCTGTGCTTTAATGATTGACAGGTCCCTCTCTCTCATTAACGCAGAGAGCCGACATGGGTTGCATGCTTACTTTGTGCCAGACACTATTTGGAACACTCATTTAATGCCTACGACAGCCCTGATGAGGTCCGTATTGTCATCATTATTTCCATTTTATAGACAAGGCAAGCGGGGACAGAAAAGTGGAGTGATTTGCCCATGCTGTCACGGCCAGGAAGAGGAAGACCCAGGACTCATGATGCCAGGAGGCCAGGTCCAGAGCTAGCTTTCCTCCCCTCCCCATGGGGAACTCTTCAACGAGCACCTCTATCCTATCCCAAACCCTGGCATCAGAATGAACGAATGAATGAACGATCTGCCTACTTCATTTGAGGAGAAAATGACCTGCTTACGCAGTCGCTGGAAAGTTGATGAAAACGGAAGCTGGGATCCTTGAATACCATCATTCCCAGACTGGAAGGAAAAGTCAAGGTATTGTTAATGGACAAGAGACCTAATTATACACCAAGTATGTATCACCCGAAAGCCATCAGCATGCTCTCTGGGAGCAGTAAATACTGGCAATGTAGTTCACCACCAGAAGAGCCTGCTTTTCTACCCAGTCCAGGCCGATGCCTCACCCAGGGTGGAACCCTCTCTACCCTAGCAGTGGAGGGCTGAGCTTGGCCTGAGGGAAGAAGTCCCACACAAGGGCCAGGCCTACAATTAGTGTTTAACACTTCACTTTTTGTAAGTGATGATAAAACGTACCTCAAAACTGTCCTTTGTCTATGCAATAAGCATGGACTAGGACCCATATTTAATTTTCAGTGTGATTGTCAATGTCTAGATGTCAAACTAGAATAGAAATTCAAGTTTGGACTTCAGATCAGAGTATCTTGGGCAGTAGAGTCTATTGTTCAAAATGACATTGAGTGTTGCCTTGTCCCCTATCTGGAAGAGATAAAGGGAAACTTATGGCCTCTATCGTATGTATGACACATCAAAAATTTAAAGAAGAAGAAGAAGAAGAAGCCGCCACCCATGGCATGTCCTAACCTAAATGGCAGGAGCCATTTTAGCCTATGTTCATAAGCCCTTTTCATTCTTCCCATTTCTTGTGAGAGCCAGCCTTCCAAAACAGTCACTGCCACATCCTTAAGTCCACAGACTGGGGCCTCGTAAGAGCTTTGTCATGTCAAATCCAAAGAGGAAAAGAGGCCCAAAGGTTGGGTACAGAATTGTTAAGGAGATTTATTTTTCTTCCCTTTAGAAATCTTCTTCTGATCTAGGAACATCTTTCCATGGAATAAAATACCACGAGTGCAGAGGGTCACTAGAGACATTCTAGTCCAACTCACTTCTTTATTGGATGAAATTGAGGCTCAGAGAGGGAGCATACCCTGCCAAAGGGCCTGCAGAGAGTGAGGCTGGCTGGGGCTGGGGGAGACCTCCCGGGGCCTGGGCACTGCTCTTCCCCATGGGTGCGAGCATTCCTGTGTGGGTGTGCATGTGTGTGTGAGCACACATGCATGCCTATGCATTTAATGCCAGGAACCAGGACTGCACTGAGAAATGTTTTTGTATATGATATGGGGTGGGAAATGGAGAAGAGAAGCAAGTATGTTTGCAGATAGGCTCAAAACAACTTGCATATGGCGGATGCAATTTTTATCTTCAACTGAACCAAAAATGAAGAGTCTGCCTCACAATTTTGTCTGTTATATATTTTGAATAGTCGTTAACTTAAAATAATATATGTTTATTAGAGAAAATTTAGATGTTAAAAGAAATGTAAAGGAATTAAAATTACTCATAATTCCACGACCCAGAAACAATCTTTGTCAAGGTTTTGGTTTACATTCTTCAAGGTTTTTCTAGGTAAATGTAATTATATGGCACCTTCTAGTTGGTAATCTAATAAGTGTATGTTCCAATGAAGCTTTATTCCCAACACTAAATACAATTTCATGGGATTTTTTTTTTAAAGATTGATTTATTTATTGGAGAGAGAGAAAGAGAGAGAGAGAGAGAGAGAGCAAGCAGTGGAAAGGGCAGAGGGAGATGGAGAGAGAAACTCAGACTCCTCACTCAGAGGTAGCCTAAGCTGGGCTTGATCTCAGGACCCTGAGACCAGAACTGAGCCAAAACCAAGAGTCAATCACTTAACCAACTGTGCCACCAAGGCGCCTCTCTATGGGATATTTTGAATGGCTGCCTGATTATTGTATTCTACTAGTGTATCCCTTCAACTCACTTCTTACTGTTGGACAATTTTGTAACTCTTCTTTTTTCATATCACAAATGATAGTGAGATAAATGTCTCTGGGTCTCTGGTTATTTCAGAATAAAATTCTTAAAATAGAATTGGTAAAAGTAAGACAATCACACTTTTAAAATTTGACATATGTATTTCCAAGTCATGCTTCAGGAAGCTCAGGTCTATTTACATACGAGCATGTGTTTATTATCTTTTGCTTATCATTTTCTGGAATTCCAAGGAAATTTAGAAATTATTCTGGGGGTACCTGGGGGGCTTAGTCAGTTGGGCACCTGCCTTCGGCTCAGGTCATGATCCTGGGGTCCTGAGTTTGGTCCAGAGTTCCACACTGGGCTTCCTGCTCAGTGGGGAAGCCTTCTTCTTCCTCCCCCTGCTGCTCCCTCCTGCTTGTGTGCTCTCTCTTTCTGATAAATAAATAAAATCTTTAAAAAATTATTTTAATTACGGGTGGGCCATCATTCACTATTTCCACTTGTTTTTTTTTTTTAACAAAAATCATAAAACTAAGTAATACTATAAAATAAGGGACTGGCCTTTTCTATGTTTACATTTTCTGAATTTGGTCTTTCTTTAAAAAATGATTTTCCACAGAATTATAACTAAATGTAGACAACTTTGCAATCTTTCATATAAATATTTCTTTTCTTTTTCTTAAGATTTTATTTATTTATTTGACAGAGAGAGAGATCACAAGTTGGCAGAGAGGCAGACAGAGAGAGAGGAGGAAGCAGGCTCCCTGCTGAGCCTGATGGGGGCCTCAGTCCCAGGACCCTGAGCTCATGACCTGAGCCAAAGGCGGAGGCTTTAACCCACTGAGCCACCCAGGCGCCCCATATAAATATTTTTATAAAATGTTGTAATGTGCACTTGAAATTTTAAAATTGTAAAAGATCTTTAAGGCACTATAATGATCCATAGTGTATGTGTCCTGAGGTTTCTTAAACCGGGAATCTATTTCTCATATTTGAGTTGTTTTCATTTTGCTCTGAATTAGTAGATAGAGGGTATGAAGACTTTCCTAGTTCTGGTTGTGTGTTGTTATTGCACATTGAACTGTGCTCTATGTATCCCTGGGAACAAAACCAGCCTCCATCATTGCTTTGAGATGCCAATTTTTGCAAATTTTTTATATGGAATAACATTTTATTTCCCCATCTCTCTTTTACAGTTTACCATGATTATCCAAAAGGAAATTAAAAAAAAAACACAAGGAGGTAGAAAGTATAGTTATGTATTTATATGTGCATTTTGAACTTTTAAAATTATACAACAAATATATTTATATGTAGAAAGTTACAGAATAGAAATGAAAAAGTAAAAAATTAAAGTACCTTGTAATCACATCGTGCAAAGATAAGGCTGTTAAATGTAATAATGTTAATACCTTTACAGCTTTTTTCCTGTGGAAATATGCATGTATTTTTCATACCTGCTTGCTTTTGTAACCCACAGTGATATATGGTGAACGTATTAGTGTGCTAATCTGCCAACAGGTACATACTTTTAAACAGTTTCCTAGTCTGGGCCAGGCACAGTGAGATGAAATTATAAACAAAAGATGATCAGGTCCTCCGCTTACAGGCCAAGCTATCCTCAGAAGAGCAGGGAATACACAGACATCCTGAGCCTAGGTCTAGCAGCCTCTCTTCTGGTTTATTCTCATTACTGGCTTAAGCTTACCTCCTTAGCATTCTTTTATTTTTTTATAGTCCTAGCAATTTTTAATCACAGTTTTCCTTAAATTGTCTTAAGACTATAGTGTCCTACTTATTTACTTTTGGATCCATAAACAATTAAGAGTCCTGGTCACACTGTCTTTTATATTCGGTGAGTTCCAATATAGTTCCCAGAAGCTGTGGAAGCAAATGTTTTATGGCAGGTGCCACCAGCAGTAGGAGAGCAGAAATGGATGCTCCTTCATACAGCACCCCTGCAGCAAGACAGGGGCTCTCCTGCTCTAACACAGGGTTCTCTGCTCCTTAACACCAGCTAGGCCCTGCACACACTTCAGTGAGGCAGATCGAACTCTCCAGGAAGAGAAACTGAGGCTCAGTGGGTGAGTGACGTGACTGAGGCCCGGCCTGGCAGAGACAGAGCAGGCCCAGAGGAAGCCCAGGTTTTGGGATGCCTGCACGGTTCTCTTGCTACCTAAATTGCCCTATTTCCATTGAAGGCATGGCTGACTTGGCTGAAGAATCTGAACAGGTCAAAGATAGGCTGCTACTGTCTGCTCGTCTCAAGCACGTGTACATACCACTGAAACACACGCATGTACACACTCACATAGAAACAGGCAATCCCAACCGAAACGCTCCTAGGCATTCTGTAAGAGCTCCCAACCCTCGAAGGATCTGCCTTGTCTTGTGGTCCTTGCACCATTGCCGGAGTCTGATTCATACTTAACTGTTGTTTTGACCAGACCACCCACAACAAAAGGCCATCTCCGCACAAGCCAGGATCTCTTCCCCTGGGAGTTTCCAGCCCTGCATCACACACAGACACCCCAGGGCATGCTTTCCCCAGCAGGTGAGAGAGTTCCAGAGAGCAGACTCCCAGTGAGCACCTCTGAAGAGCAAGATGCCGAGCTAGGCTGTGAAAGGAAGCCTGGGATGATATAACATTCTAGAAATGATTCTATATGCACTAGAATAATATCATAACCTTGTATACTATGCTTTATGATTCCTAGGCATTGTCTCACCTGCATGAGCCCTGCATGAAGTATGTATCATTAGTTACACTCAATAAATAAAGATACTGAGGAGGTTCAAAAACGCTTACTGGCTGGACTCAGATTCAACAGGGATTAGCATAACTTGGACTTAAATCCTGTTTCTTCTGACTCCAAAAGCAATCTTTCCTCCAGTCCCCTAAAACATTGACCTCAATATATTACATGATTCTTAATTCTCACTGTGACCCAAGAGGTCAGTTTTGTGAGGTTCTCTATCCCTATTTACCAGGTGAGGATACAGACTGAAGAAGGAGATTAGCTATGGTCACTAAGGGCCTTTTGGCTTCACATCTGGTGCTTGTTCCTCCTCACCTGGTTTCTGCTGTGGAGTAGCTCCCCAGAGAGCAGGAGATTATGGACAGCAGTAAAAAGACAGATTGAGAGTAGACTGCAAGGTTGGAAGGTTGCAGGCAAATATTTAGGGTACACCTGCAGACAGCCACTCTGGGGGAGCCCCATGCCTGCCCAGCAGGCAGGTGTAATGCATTTTGAGGTCATATCTGCCTCCTATGGGGTGCTGTTGCCTGTGATCTTTCCCCTGATATAGGCCAGGATGCCACTTTCTATCGACCAGGTGAAGAGTCCCACTTTAGAATGTCCAACTGTTGTTTAGCAGTGTGGTTTCTTTGAAGAAAAATGTGAAAACAGAGCAAGGTGGGAAGGAAGTTGGCAAGGGAGGACAACCACACATTGGCATTGTCCACTGTCTGTTCTTGGAAAGAGTTGTAGAGCATGCTACATTGGCCCATCCTTTCACAATATATGAAGCACAGTCAGACATCAACCTCTTCATTTTATAGAGATGCTGGTGGAGGGAACAGTTGGGGAGACTATTGCAGAAATCCAGTGGGACATAATGGGGCCTTAAGAGTGGCATTAAAGTCAGGTAGTATACAAATATTGAAGAAAGATTTCAGAAGAAGAATCAACCCGTCTTAGGGACTGGATAGTGGAGAAAGGAAAGTGAGGGAGATAAGCTTAGGATGACTTCTAGGTTACTACTTTAGGCATCTAAGAAGGTGAGCATGCCATGAACAGGGCTGAGGACCACAGGAAAAGGAGAAAGTTTGGGGGGAATATGATGAACTTATTTTTTTTATATGCTGAGGGTATATGTCTGGAGGACTTTCTCATAAAGGTGAGAAAAGGGAAGGTGCGTAGAAGAGGGGTCCTGTGACTCTCTCCTAGGAATTCACAGACATTGCTACCACCAACACTGGATATTGCAGACCTAATAAGGAGGAACCGGGAAAGGAGGACTGGGATAGAGTGGGTTATGTTTTTAGAATCCATCATGAATACAGGAAACATCCTGAATGGGAGTAAGTAGGTTTCCCTGATTCCCTCCAGCCTGTGATTTTCATGGATTGTTTGGTAGACAGTACCAGTGTCAGAATGGGAATCATAATGGAATGACTTGGGAATATTGAGTCAGAAAGCCTGAATGCGGTGTTGTAAATTATTGGTTGTGTGATCTGGGGCAAAGCACTTAGCTCTACTGATCTTCCTTCCTTCTCTATAAAATGGTTGTCTTGTGAAAATGCTGTGTAAATTATAACAGGCTATTCTTTGGTAGAGTATCAGTTTAATATGTCATACCAATAACCCACTAATTTTGTAACTGAAATTAAATGCTTACCAATTTGAGAAGCTAAAACTTTAACGAGAAAGTACTACAAGGCTGGAAAAACCCAGTGAATTTTTCAGACCAAATCATAGGAAACCCTCAGAGTTCCAGTATCCTATCATGATGTCATTAGGGAAAGTAAGACACAAGAATGGAAGCCAGGGGATGTCCCTCCAGTCTCCTTATCCCAACACCCACATCACCAGCCATGGTGATGTCTATATGGGATAGAAATCTCTCCACTGTGGTGGATGCTGTGTTCGCTGCTATGGTATAGCTCTATGCAATTCTGTATGTCTTTGGGTCTCATACAGGGTTGAGTTTGTCACTTTCTTGGGCACCAGCTGCTTAATATCATTCAACCAGTATTCCCTTTATTTTTTTTTTATTTTTATTTTTTTTTAACCAGTATTCCCTTTAGCATTAACTCTTGAGGTTATAAAAGAGGTCTAGAGCATGGACTTCAATTTAATTTAAAAAAATGTTTCTTAAACTCCTTGGACTTCTCAGGTGCTAAATGATGGAGACAGAATGTTGAACCACACAGGCAAGGTCTCTCCCTCATAAGGTTTTATACTACCAAATGTCAGAGCTAGAAGAGATCTCAGAGATTGTCTTGGTGGAGATAATGGGAGAAGAAACTCAGGCTGATAAATAGAGGCCAGGATCTGGGGTGATGATTCCGTCTGTCACACACAACCCATACAAACTTGGACAAGCGTATGCCACTGCAAAGTGAAAATGATAAAAATAAGAAGTACTCTCCTTATAGTATGGTGTGGAGGGGTAAAATGGTGGTACACATTATAATAGGCAAAGTTCTGCACAAATAGAAATTGTCAATGAGATATCTTATTAAAAGAAGGAAGGAAGGAAGGAAGGAAGGAAGGAAAGAAGCGAGGGAGAAAGGAATGCACTCATTGTTGGTGTGCATATCTTGGAAAAATACTAAATGCCTATCAAATACTTTCTTGGTTTTTCTACCCCCTCTTGTTTCTCTTCGCACTGGTATCCTGTTACCGGACAATGAATCAGTCAAGGTGGTAATATTATTTTGTGCAATATAAGCTAACATTGCTCTGAAAATAGGGGATTTTCTTTATGAGTAGAAAAATGTTGAGTTTTGTTACATAATTACTGATAATATTTGAGAGACTGTTCCTCTAAAAATTCCATTAACCAATTACATTTATTAATTAATTTTAAAAATGAACAGAAAAGAGAGGGGATGTATTTTCCACAGGCACATACATTACAAGAAAATTTCCCACAAAAAAAGAAAACCACATATGCACTGGAGGTTGTTGCTCTCACAGTCTAAACAGTTCATGCAATCCCGATAAAAATATCAGCAACTTTTTTCAAAGAAATAAAACAAATAATCCTAAAACTTATATGGAACCAGAAAAGACCCTGAATAGCCAGAGGAATGTTGAAAAAAAAAAACCAAAGCTGACAGCATTACTATGCCTGACTTCAAGCTCTATTACAAAGCTGTCATTAACAAGACAGTATGGTACTGGCATAAAAACAGACACAGAGATCAATGGAACAGAATAGAGAGCTCATAAATGGACCCTCAACTCTGTGGTCAACTCATCTTCGACAAAGCAGGAAAGAATGTCCAATGGAAAAAAGACAGTCTCTTCAACAAGTGGTGTTGGGAAAATTGGACAGCCACATGCAGAAGAATAAAACTGGACCATTTCCTTACAGCACACACAAAAATAGGCTCAAAATGGATGAAAGACCTCAAAGTGAGATCAGAATCCATCAAAATCCTTGAGGAGAACACAGGCAGCAACCTCTTCAACCTCAGCTGCAGCAACTTCCTAGAAACATCACCAAAGGCAAGGGAGCATGGACAAAAATGAGCTATTGGGACTTCATCAAGATCAAAAGCTTTTGCACAGGAAATAGTCAACAAAACCAAAAGACAACCGACAGAATGGGAGAAGATATTTGCCAATGACATATCAGATAAAGGGCTCGTATCCAAAATCTATAAAGAACTTCTCAAACTCAACACCCAAAGAATAAATAATCCAATCAAGAAATGGACAGAAGACATGAACAGACAGTTTTCCAAAGAAGACATCCAAAAGGCCAACAGACACATGAAAAAGTGCTCAACATCACTCAGTATCTGGGAAGTACAAATCAAAACAACAGTGAGATACCACCTCCCACCACTCAGAATGGTTAAAATTAACCAGTCAGGAAATGACAGGTGTTGGTGAGGATGCAGAGAAAGGGGAATTCTCCCACACTGTTGGTAGGAATACAAGCTTGTGCAGCCACTCTGGAAAACAGTATGGAGTTTCCTCAAAAAGTTGAAAATAGAGCTGCCCTACAATCCAGTAATTGTACTACTGGGTATTTACACTAAAGACAAAAATGTAGTGATCTGAAGGGGCTCATGCACCCCAATGTTATGGCAGCAATGTCCACAATAGCCAAACTATGGAAAGAGCCTAGATGTCCATCAGCAGATGAATGGATAAAGAAGATGTGATATATATAAATCTTGCCATTTGCAATGACATGGATGGAACCAGAGGGTATTATGCTAAGTAAAATAAATCAATCAGAGAAAGACAATTATCATATGATCTCACGGATATGAGGAATTTGAGAAACAAGACAGAGGATCATAGGGGAAGGGGAGGGGGGAAATGAAACAAGATGAAACCAGAGAGGTAAATAAACCATGAGAGACTCAATCTCAGGAAACAAACTGAGAGTTGCTGGAAGTAAGGGGGATGGGAGGGATGGGGTGGCTGGGTGATGGACATTGGGGAAGGTATGTACATATGTGCTATGGTAAGTGCTGTGAATTGTGAAAGACTGATGAATCACAGACCTGTACCCCTGAAACAAATAATACATTATATGTTAATAATAATATAAAAAGATTGTTGCTTTCATTCTTGTTTTTATTAACCGAGTCCCTGAGTGGGTTTCCTGCAGTCTGATGGTTTGGAAATCTCCCACAGCCCGGTTACCATCTGGGCTGAGAATTCTGATGTGAAAAGCCTGGAATGATGTGAGGGTAGAGTGAAAGGTATGTGAGGGTAATTAAAAGGTATAGAACAAGCAATAACGTTTGTGTTCACTCAAGGCAGCAGGTAGTAAGTTCCTCATGTGGACAAATTTCATACAAAAAAATTCACACACATGAATATATTGACAACAATTTTCTTCCATGCATCTGAAAAATATAATGCATGCTTTTCCAATAAATAAGTATGCCTCATTTAGAACACTGTGAACAAGAACATGGATTTCAGTAGCTTTCGAGTCATATCACTAAAGTATGTTTTTCAATCTTATGCCTACATCTCTTGGTCTCAGATTTGAGAAAAAAAAATATAGGTATATTGTGAGAAGAAGAAAATAAGTGACCTTTACTGAGCACCCTCTCAGTGCCAGATACTACCTGATGCACTCTTTCTGCATGCTATCTCATTACCTCCTTAATTGTCCCCCCCCATGCTCTCTCCTGTCTAGGCTTTTGGATGTGGGTCTCCCTAGGTCCAGCACATTTTTCTGGATTCTTGCTGCTCCCTCAGTGACATTTGCCTCTGTCACTCCACTCTTCACCTATACACATGTTCCCCTTTAAGATTCAGCTTGGACCCAAGCCAGCCTTGGTTTTTCCATTGCACATCTCAGTCTCTAGAGCTCACTCTGGAATGCACGATTGCAGACTACAACATTGTTGGCAGTCTGCTTTCCTCATGTAAAGGCAAGCTTCAAGAGGACAGGGGCCATGGCTTTTTCAAGGCAATTAGCATAGTGAACAGGGAGGTTCTCACCACAAAGACTGCCTGGTTGAAAGAAGAAAATATGAGTTATTGAGTGAGCTAAGTATCATTGAACCCCATTTTAAGATAAAAAAAAATGAGGCTCAGAGAGGGTAAGTAATCACCCTGTAGAGTAGATATTTGATCCAGTACATCTAGGATGTGAACCACATTGTCTGACTTGTTCTCATAGTTGCTCTCAACAAGAGTAGGAGAATCCCGAAGTCCAGCACCCATTCTCTCTAGCCTCGCTTTGTTGGTCTCTAGCAAGAAAGCACTACTAAAAAACAAAGGCCTCAAACATGTAAGGCCAACCCCTAATGCAGGGGCTAGAAATTAGCCTGGAGCCCAGGAGCATCCAGAACCTATGCTAAGGACAGAGTTGAGGTCAGTGACATTCAACATGGATTTTCTGAGAGTCTGCTGTGTGTTTCACCCATGCTATGAGCTGTGGGGAGTTTGGAGATGGGCAACAGATATGGCCTCACCCTCTGCCTACCAGCTCTCCATGGCTGCTGAAAGGACATGCACATACGACTGAAGCAACCTCAAATAAAGAAAAGGCATACAAGTGGAAGAGAAAAGCCCATGGCCGGAACCGGAAGACCTGCCTCTGCCTATCTCCCCCCATGGCCTTTGGAGAGCCACTTATTTCCCTCCAAGAGTTTTAGTTTCCACACCTGCAAAATATAGCAAATGGACTAGCCTCAGGAAAGTTGGCAGACCATATATGATTCCGAGGTTGGTTTTTGTCCTGTTTGTATGTTAAGGACTGAATTGTGTCCTCCCAAAAATTTGTAGAGTGAAGTCCTAATCCTTTGTATCCCAGGATGTGACCTTATTGAAGGTGGGGCCTTTTCAATGAAAGAATCAAGTTAAAATGGAATAAGTAGGGTGGGTTCTAAAGCAATATTACTGGTGTCCATATTTAACAGACGTGCATACAGGGAGAACACCATGTGACCTTGTAGACAACCAGCTACAAGCCAAGGAGAAAGGTCTGGAACAGATCCCTCCCTCACAACCCTCTAAAGAAGCAATTGTGACAGGCCTGGCTGTTTGAGTCACCCCCTTTAGAACCCTCTATGAATATGGCATCCCTGGCAAACTCATGCATTGTTGTTGCTGATTCAAATGTTGTGGGGTTTCCCACCATGTTTCTCGTCATTCTCCATATTCTTCCACCCAGCTGCGTAACCCGTTTACTTTATTAGCTGGTTCTTTAGGCATTTCAGTCACTCTTCCCTGGGTGAGCCCTCCCAAAGTTCTCCTTTCATGCTCACATTTCAGGACTAGTCCCTGAAATCTTTCAAGACTAAGAAGCAAGAGTCACATTCACAAGGTTTATTTCAAGACCCAGTAAATCAGACTGCATATACCCAAGCCTGTGGTAGTTAGTCAGTTCTCCTGGGGAAAGGGGAAGTCATAATTTATAGTATTTGCTGATTTCCCACCATGGCCAGTTTCAAGCTTTCAACATGAACTCACTGAAATTGGAGCTGAGAGGTGTATGCCCTTGGTTCTGAGAGCTGTTGAGGTGACTATGATTGGCTACTCCACAACTTTCCAGGTGCTCTGCAATCAAGGCCCAGAGTCCTTTGTACCTGTTGACCTAATGATGTCTGAGCAGATCATTAGGAATCAAAGTCCTCATATGTCCTCTTCTTTTGATTCACTGAATGATTTGAGGTAAGTCTCTAGGCCTCAACACCTATCATTTCTAAAATGAAAATGAACATATTAGGGGCTTATGGGTTTCGTACCTTGGCCTCTGCACCACTGGGGTGGGGAGGGGGCAAGTAAACTAGGGCCCCACACATCTTCAACCAAAGACACTTATATACTGTATATATTGGGGACCTAGATCAGGTATATTTGGAGGATAAAAAGGATGAGGTTTTATTGTTTCAAAAAAAGGTGACTTTTGAGTTCCCTCTATTTGAAAGGTTTTGTGCTCCTCCATGATTCCAGACCAAAACTCTTAGCTTGAGACTTTGAAAAAGAAGTCAAAAAAGGGGTAGTGGAGGGAATAACAGCCAACAAGGTGACCAATTCCAAAGAAAAAGGCACTGGGTAGGGTCAGGTCAAAATCACTAGAAGAGCTACAGTGATGCTATTTCTTGAGCAGGTTTCTTCCTGACTCTGACAAATTATGTGAAGGGAGGAATATTTTTACCTGCCCTCAGATGGCATCCAGGTCTGGGGTGGAAGGTGGCAGCTGTTTAACAGCAATTAGGGCAGGAAGTGAAGAAGTCTACATTACCCAGGAGGAACTGAGGTCAAGAGAATGCAATGCCTCAAAATTGAATTCAGTCTCCTGGCCCAACCAGATGTCTTCTACCACTGCCTGGGGCATCTGGGAGAGCAAGAGTGGCTTTCTTTAGAGGAAAGTCCTTCCCAAAGCTCTGGCCTGGCATAGATACTGGTGTGCAAGAACAGGTCAGGAGCAAAACAGTGTCATCCTCACTGTGCTTGGGGACTGCATATCTGGGAGCAATGGGGAGGGAAGGTTGTGTTGGGGCTGGGGACGGTCAGAAGAACCAGGTAGCCAATTATCAGGATTGTTCAGGAGATGGATCATACACATCTCCCTCAGTCAGAAACAGGGACAAGAATGGAATTTGTTCTCAGGGGCCCAGACACTTCATAAGGAGTCTACCTTCTTATTCAGACTTCCCATTTGTTGTCACTTCTAGCCTCATTATTGTCCTCCTGGGGTGGCCTCTGGGCTCGGCAGTTCTGATGGAGGGAAAGACAGTCTTTTCTTCCTTATTTCTTTCATGCTATCTTTATAGTTGGGCATGGAACAGGACTGAGTCAACATCATCCCAAAAACCTTGGGGCATGAACTTGAAGTCACAGCTTCTACAAGGGCTTAATATTCATATCAAGAAACAGAACCATTGAGAGAATTTGGCTTTATTTTTAAAAGTAGTACAGTTGTCTCTCTCCCCATGTTTGTTGGGAAAGTTTGGGGAGGTGATGAGGGATTCTAATGCCACCAAAGGATTTTAGGGCTGGAAGGGGCCCTAGAGATTACATTTGGCTCAAGGAAATTGTGTTGGCTCCACCTTTAAAATATATATCCAGAATCTAATCACTTCTCACTGCCTGCATTTACCCTTCTCTGGATGGTTGCAATCACCTTCCACCTGGTCTTGCTTCTTTCCTTGAGCTTCTCAGTATATTTGAAATTCAAAAGTAAGAGTGACCCTTATGAAATGTGCATCAAATCAAATCACTCCTCTGTTGAAATCCCTGCCTTGGTGTCCATTTTTCTCAGTGAGAAATCCCAATCCTCAAGCAGCCTATAAGACCCTGAAGGACCTGGCTCTGAGTCTCTCTCTCTAACCCTCCCTAGCCCCCACAGACCAGAATTGCTGCTCTCCTGGCTGTTCCTAGAGTTATTTGCTTGCTTTCCCCTGGCCAGCTATTCCCACCTAGCTCTCCTTAATCCCTTTCTCTCCTTCAAGTCTGCTGAGATTAGACCTTCTCAATAAGACCTTCCTTGACCATTGATATGTCAGCCTGCAAGTCTCTCCCCACTGGCCCACATCTGGGATGTTCATTCCCCTTCTGCTGCTCTACTTCGTCCCACTTTAGACTTAACACCTGCTGACACAAAAGACGCTCTTATGTCTTACGATGTTTAATATTTGTTTCTGCCTGCTAGGACATAAGTTCCACAAGGGCAGAGACCTTTTTCTCTTATTCACTGAAGGATGCCTGCCTCGTGGCAAATCTGGTTGAATGAAAGAGGATTTCCTTAACTCCTTTTTTTTAAACATTGTATTTTGAAGTAATTTCAAATTTATATAAGGATTGCAAAGACAGTACAGAGGATGCAAACATACCCTTCATGGAGACAGGTTCACATTTCATCATCATGTTTCCTTTAAGAATGTTTAATGATATCATTCTTATTATTAATAATGATAATAGTACCAAAATTCTTATATGGAAATCATAACCCCCAAGGAGATGCTCTTGGGAGGTGGGCCTTGGGGAAGTGGTTAGGTCATGAGGGAGAAGCTTCCATGAATGGGCTTAGTGCTCCTACAAAGGAGGCTGCAGGGGGATCCCTTGGCCTTCCACCATGTGAGGACACAGCAAGAAGGCGTCAGCTGTGAAACAGAAAGTGAACTCTCAGTGGAACACAACCCTGCTGGTGCTTTGATCTTGGACTTCCCAGCTGCCAGAACTGTGAGAAATAGAATTTTGTTCCTTATAAGTTCCCCAGTCTGTGGTATTTTGTTATAGCAGCCTGAATAGACTAAAACACATGTGTAGAATTCTTTAGGTTTTCAAAAGCCTTTCTTAAAAATTTTATTTATTTATTTGTTATTTTTTTTAAAGATTTTATTTATTTATTTGACAGATATAGGCAGAGAAGCAGGTAGAGAAAGGGGGGGAAGCAGGCTCGCCATTGAGCAGAGAGCCTGATGTGGGCCTGGATCCCAGGAACCTGAGGTCATGACCTGAGCTGAAGGCAGAGGCTTAACTCTCTGAGCCACCCAGGCACCTGAAAAAAAACCTTTTTTTTTTTTTTAAATAAATGGATTAGCCTACTGGCCACTCTGCACATCTCCAAGATATTGTACCCATAAATAGATGAGAAGGGTGAGGCTCATCAGGTTTAGGTGAGATCAAGCTCAGAGTCACAATGGTGGCAAGGGCAAGAGCAGAGCTGGGAGGTGAGCTGTATTCTAACTCCACAGTGTATCTTCTGCCCAGTGCCACCTGGCTGAAGCCCGTCTTGCTCTCCTTTGCTCTTACAGTGGCAGTTCCCTGGGTCAAGAGTGACTCTCCGACAAAGTGAAGATAGCAGCTGCCTCCTCCAGGCTGGGATGCTCCCCAGACAGCTGAGAACAATGCCCCAATGTGGGTCTGAGTCACTGCATTCTTTTCTCCTCCACTGCACGTGCTGCCTTCACTCAGTCCCTCTGCACTGTGCCCATGGTGTCTGTGTTGGGGATGGGCCACCAGCATGGTGCTGACCACAGAGTCCTCAGGAGCCTGCCAGACTGGTGACTGAGATGCCATCTGGCACCCAACACAGCTGCAAGGCCTTTAGACTGGGCCCAGGAAGCAGGAGGACCAAAGCATGGTGGAAGTCTGAGGAAGACGTCCTGCTTCTGGTCCAGCCACTGTTGCTTTCTAGAGGAGACAAAGCCAAGGTCATGAGCCTTTCTAGGCCTCAGCTTCCTCAGCTGTAAAATCAAGAGAATAAATAGTTCTGAAACTGATCATGATTTCTTGATCCTGAATTGTGTCAACCCATGATATCTCTATATTTAAGGAAAAAGTTTCAGACTTTGATCCCCAAACAGGAACCCCACCAGGCATGGGGATGTATCTATAGAGATAAAGGAGGGGCAAAAAAAAAATAGTCATAAGGAGAGTGATCTGATGCAAAACCTACTGTTAGGATTAAATGAGTTAATCCTAAAGCATGTCATCAGGGGTCAGAAAATATTTGCAGCAACAGAGGCGAGAAGAACACTCGCTCCTGAGCCTCCCTCTGTGCCTGCCACACTGCCCTAAGCCAGGTTCTCATGTTCTTGCTTCTGAAATTTGGCAGTGGCCTCCAGTGTGATCTTCTGGTCACCAGTTTCCCCCTTCTCCAACCCAATCTGCCCACTGCTGTTAAAGGGATTTCCCTAAAATGCTATTGTGCCATGCATCTCTCTCCTGCTCAAAACCCTTCAGTGATCTTGACAGCCTCCTAAGTTAGGTTCAAATGACTTCCCCTGGCAGTCAAACCCCTCAAAAAAAAAAAAAAAGAAAAAGAAAAGAAAAAAAAGAAAAGAAAGAAAGAAAAGAAAAAAGAAAAGAAAAGCCCCAGCCTATCTTTCCAACTACCCACACCTCTCATCCCCACCCATCTATCCAGGACTTCGGTAAACCTTCAGACAGATGCAAGCTGCCCTTCCCTTGTTGAGAATGATAAGATGGTAGAGTACCAAAGAGATTAGGCTCTGGCATCAGAGAACCTAAGTTTGAGTAGCTGTGTGGCCTTGGGTAAGTTGTATAACCTCTTTGAGCTTCAGTTTCCTGGTCTGTAAATGAGGATGCTATAATGGCACCTCTTGTAGGGTTGGCTTTCAAGATAGAAGAAGTATGGAAAACAATTGATGTAGAGTAGATATCAATGTTTCTTATTATTTTATCCTTGCACTGAACATGTCTTCACTAGCCCATGTCCCTTGTCTGCTAACATTTGCCTGCATGCCTGCCTGATGAAACCCTCCTCACTCCTCTCCCTCACTCAGCTGAGCCACTCACTCCTTGCCCTTCATGAGGTAACAACTTGATTAGGCTTACTTTTCCACCCTGTGAAGTCCTTAAGGGCTGGGAAGAACCTGTCCCTCAGAAGTCTCTAGATGTCCGAAATTAGTGGCCAGCATCCAGCAGCTCTCAATAAGGATGTGTTGGGGGACAGAATAGAGGGATGTGATCCTGGAAGGCTCCATGATGACTGAAGTCTCCAACAAGGGCAGTCTGGGGAAGCTAGCACCCTGATGCACTGGAGTCATGATGCCACTTTCCAACATGGAGACACAGGAGGGCTCAGCATGGGCTCTGAGCTAGGAATGCTCCCCTTTGATCATTGTCCCAACGGTAAAGCTGTTCAAGAGCCCAGATCCAAGTGGCCTTCTCTGCCCAGGGTACTGTTGTGTCAGAGCAGGTGCAGGGTGTGGTGGACGAGCCCTGAGAGAGGCAGCGTGGGGGCTGTCCGAGACTGGAGTTCTACTCTAACTCATCTCCAACTGGCTAAGGCATCTGGGAGGAATCACCACTCTTGTCTCTGAAGGGAAAATTGGGGTTAGATCATGGTTCTTAAGGTTCATTCCCCAGAACAGCAAAATCAGGGTCACTGAGAGCTTGTAAGAAATCCAGAACATCATCCTCACCCCATAATTCTGAAGCAGCAACTGTGAATAAAAACAATAGATACAATAAAATACAATAAAATAAAAAACACATTTGTGTTTTATTTAGCCCTCTAGGAGATTTCTCAAGTTTGAGAAACACTGGGCTAGACCAGTGGGGGCTTTCAAGGCTATTCCCTATTTTTTTTGGTAATTGCAATGGATCCTGTTTTTGTTTTGTTTGTTTTGTGTCTTCCTAATGAAATCTCAGGAAGATGCCCAATATGTAAAGTGGACTAGAGCAGAGTCTCTCTCTGGTTGACTCTTTAACTCTGCCTGACCCTGACTCTCCCTCATCAGACACACTGGGCTAGCAGGCCTCCAGTCAGCTGAAGAGCCCAGAATTCGGGGTCTCTCCAGCTCAGTGCTGCTCAAGAGGCACCCCCAGTAGACCCTGCCGTGTATCTAGAAGGTTGACATGGAATGGGGTCCCAGGCCTTGGGGAGGGTGGCACTGAGGTGTGGGGGAACCCCTGGCTGGAGGGTGTTGGGGGTGCTGAGGCTCAGTGGTGCTGACCAGGTAGGCATCTCTCCCAAGGCTGCCCAGCCAGCTGCTGAGTCCCATTTGATCACATGAGGCGGGAGCCACCCTGCGGAGTTAGGCGGGAAGTCATACTTCATTTTCATGCTGGCTGCTTTTGGAGACAATATAGCACTCAGATATTTACATCTTACCTTTCGTGAAGCTCAGCCGATACTATGAAGCAGCCAAGAGGCCTGAAGACATATTCAACATTCTGTGATGGTCTCTGCACTTTCTGCTTCCCCCCTCCAGCTATGTGGACAGATGAGTCACTTGAGTTTCTTCATTTCATTTTTTGAGGTAAAGATGATGGTGAGGGGTGGGTGTTGGGAAAGCCCATGATTAGAGAATTTCACAAAAGAGACCGCACTTGTGGAGAAGCAGAAGGGAGAAATGCTTTGAAGACTCTTATGAAGCGTAGATGATGACTGGGATGTTCTCTAAGGGCAGTGAACCAGACAGAGGCCAGAGATTACTTCCCAGATGTAACGTAGCGTCAGAGGATGCGTGCTTTGTCCAATAGCAGAGAGGATGTGTGCAGTAGGGGTGGAGAGGAGAAAGGTAGGTGTTGGGGTTCCCCAGTTGATGTGAAAGTGACCATCTTCCTGATTCTGTCCCAGGATATGTGTGCCTGGCGCAGCTGGGCAGAAGGAAATCTCTGTGGTCTGAGGCACTGGCCCAGATAGTTATGTAATGGTATCATTCTCAGAAGGAGAGAAAGTACCATGCTGTGGGCAGCCACTACAGGGAGACCTCTTCTCTTGGTCCCATCACTAAAGAACGGGACCATGTTCCTTCACGTCACCATGCTTTGTTTCCACTTCTGGAAATAAAGAATAGTTATAATATCAACTCACTTCTTAAAAAGCACATAAAGCAGGCATGATCATGTTAGCACCTCTCATTTGTCCTATGTTACCAGATACAACGTGTCTCATATCCATGATCTCACTTGGTCCTCCAATCAATCCTGGGTAGAAATTGTCATTCTTGTGAGGAAACCAAGACTTGGGGAGGTTGTGTGTCTTCCTGAGATCACACAGCAAGTCAGTGGTGGCCCCAGTTTACTGATTCCCAGTTCCTGGTTTTCTCTTAAGGTCTGCTCCTTCCATGTCTGTGAAATACAAAGACCTTTCAAGAGAAAGATGACTCCTGGTTGTACCATTGTTGTTTCTTGTAGCTCCAAATGCTTGCAACCTTCACAAACCATATTACATTTCCCACTCCTGGAACTCAGCATTTTCTCTTTGTAAAGATTGGCCCCATGCTTCCCTGGGACAAGCTGGCAGGAGAGTTGGCTCCGACTTTTGCCCTATTTACCCCCGAGCCCAGATAGAATTCCCTAGGATTCCCTGGGGCTTATTGCATTTTCTAGTTCTCAATTAGAGTCAGTCGGAAACATTACTTTCCTGTAAACTTCATAAATTTAAAGACTGTTTAAACACCGAGATTGTAGGATTTTATAACCTAGGCGGGATAAACAAAGGTGTTTCCTGGGGTGGTGGGACTATTGCACGTGATCACAAATCACTGAGTTAAGAGGAGAAGTGTGTAGGCTCAGGAACTGGGCAACCCTGGACCTGAGGGCCTCTTTCCACCTGCTCATGCGGTGGCAGTCTCCTCACCTGTCTCTGAATTCCCTTTTCACCACATCTCTGAAATAAGGGCGGTAACAGCTGTCTATGAAATGCTTTGTGACCAGGCAGCAGGAATTGTCCAGTGGCCAAGTATTATGGAACAGATGAGCTTTGTCTGAACTATCTCCCAAGGCATTTGAGTGTGGAATATTTGGAAGAACACAAAATGCCATAGCTGCAAGGGTATTTTAGCAGTGATCTGAACAAACACGCCATCTCTAAATATATACTCTCTACACCAATCTCAAGGAAGGATCCAGCCTCTGGTTGAATGCTTTCTATGACAGCGAACTCACTATCCTATTACTCTGTTGTCCATCTCTGTTAGGAAGATGAGTAGAAATTGGTTGGTTTTAACTTCACTCCTTGCCTGTACTCCAGTGAAATCTAGTTTCTAACTTCATTTCCACACTTTTCCTATACATGATGTTCTTAAGGATGGCTTCAGTGGTCTATCCTTCAAGAGCCCATTGTTGCCATGTGGATGCCATGTTCAGGGGAGGTGGAAAAGGTGACACTGACTTGTTGGGTTCTGCCTTTTTCTCTTCCAGCCTTTGAGGACTAGGAGTGAGGCCCTCCCTCATATCTATGACTCACATTATGACTCCACTGGGTGCATGGTGGCCAGTCTATTTTACTATGCAGCTTATCAGTCAGAGAGCTATTTCCTGCTCCTCCACATAAGGACACAGTCCAATGTTAATAAGAAAATTTAAAAAGGAAGTATGGATTCATTGACTGAGTGGAGGATGAAATGCTTCTATGATGGTTTCTGCACTGAGGCAGAAAAGAAAGGCACTTTCTCTGTTGTGCACACCTGTGGCCCCTGGAAGGGATATTTATCACAGATGGACTGGGCTTCTGTTTCGTCATCTAGGGATTAGGAACCACTAGTCCCTCATTGCCAGACACAATCCTCAGGACTCCAGACTTACATTGAACAGCATTTCAAAAAAAACACTGACAAGGATACAATTTATATTATGCTCATGGCAAAGAGTTTCTGATAGCTCAAATGTATGACATTCTAGGGTTCATCTTATGTTTCAGGAGCAGAGTGGGAAAAGATTAAGGGATTTGAGTCCAAAAGCCTGGGTTTCATTATGGGCTGTGTCAATGCTTGATTATGTGATTTTTGGGCAAGTCACATCACCCTTATGAGTCTCAGTTCTTGAGTCAGTAGAATGGGGAAAGAAAACTTCCCACACTGTAGGGAAGGGTGTGCGTGTGTGTGTGTGTGTGCAGGCATGTGTGTGTGTACACATACGCACTATTTTCAGGATTAAATGAGCTAAAGTTTCTTCTGTAAACTTCATTAACTATTGTCACCTTTAGAATGATCTGTCCAGCAAGTTCTTCTCCATTTGTCCAAGATATCAAGTGCTACTTTGTAAGGCGACAGTTTTTACTGCACTCAGTCGTTTGGAGAGTTGGATTATGTAAACATGAGTCTGAGTCTTAGTCTTTATCATCCAGTTCATATATATTAAAGAATATAATAAATCCTAAGTGCTTCTACCAATGTTAGGAAATGGAACTCATGTCTTCCATTTTGAAATCTTTGTTGTATATTATAGACCCACACTTTATAGTTTGTATGTCAAGTCACTAGGAGAATGTCACATTATAGTTTAAAGGGATCATACCCAACGTAGGACCTTTGTTTGTTTGTTTTCCACCGACGCATTTATTCTTCCATTCATACATTAATTCTTTCATTCCATGACCATGTTTACTATGGCTCTGCTATGTGCTGTGAAGGATCCAGTATGGTTCCTTGGCCAATAGCTCATAGTATATCTGGGGACATGAGAGGTATGCACACATGACAGCACTATATGACAGAGTGAGTTCCTACATGATATTTGCAAACAAGTTACTGTAGAAACTTGAAGAGGAAACGACTAATTCCATCTCCCCACAAGAAGGAAGAGGGGGAGAGTTTCGTGTTAGCTTTACCTATTCAAACAAGTCAAATGAAATTAAAGCACACATATGGTGAAAGAGTGTAGGGATCTGGAGTCCTCATGGGTTTGGCTCCTGACTCTCTCACTTCCTAGTTGTGTGGCTTGGAGCAGTTCTGTCTCTGAGATTTCTCATAATAGTATCCATCTCCTGGAAATGTTGTGAATGTTAGATGAAATAATACATTGTCCAGCATGTAGTAAGAGGTCAAGAAATGTTAGTTGATATTGTTATTATTTCACACAGCAGGTAGAGGCTGAGGTGAACCTCTACAGAAGCATAAAATTTTGAAAGACAGTAATGGAAAGCAAGGTGTTCCAAACAGAGGGAACTGTCACAGCAAAGCCCCGGGAAAGAAAGTTTTCGGAGAAAAATGGGGGGGGGGGATTGGTGATGGCTGGAGAGGATAGTCAATCATGGAAGCCTAAAGAATATGATCTTGGGGGTGCCTAGGTGGCTCAGTTGGTTAAGCGACTCCCTTTGGCTCAGGTCATGATCCCGGAGACCCAGGATCAAGCCCCACATCGGGCTCCCTGCTCGGCGGGAAGCCTGCTTTTCCTTTTCTCACTTCCCCTCCTTGTGTTTCCTCTCTAGCTGTGTTTCTCACTGTCAAATAAATAAAATCTTTAAAAAAAAAAGAATCTGATTTTGGTAGATAAGGGTTTTCCAATAAGGTGTGCATGTTTCCAGGAGAGTGTGCAAATCATACTGCAATCTTCATTTATACTTAATTTTACTTACATAAAAGAAGTCTAAAAGTCCTATTACTTCCTATGTAGATTGATTATGGGACCCTTTTTGGATCTCCATATCAAATGATTTCACATCACATCTCTAACTAAGCTCATTCTGAGGGGTGGGTGGGGATCCTATGTCCTGGAGAACCCAAGAGGTATTCGTACTAATGTTTTCATGTAGCTGGTTTCTTAAATTTATGGATTACTTACCTATATTTAACTAAATAAACCCTGAAAAAATAGACAACTGGTTTTTAAAAATTACTGCAAATAACCGACGCATTTATGGGGAAACAACAAGAAAATGGCAGAGCTGACTTTTCTCCTATTCCTGGCTTTCTACTGGCCACATTTCAGGGGTTAAAGCCAATGATGACCTAATCAGATATATCAAGTAGTAGGCCAAACCAAAAAAATCAAAATCCTCAGGAAAAGAACTCAAAATATGGGTTCACATTCATTGTTATTCATGATGAACTTTGCCTGGAGTGTTGATTGTTTCTTATGATGGAAAGATAAACTGATATTATGAAGATGAGCATACCTCATATTCTTTATTTTATATTTATCTCTTCTTTTATAATTTCTGTTTGGTTTGATTTTTATAGTGTGCATCATATGTTGGCAGGGTTTTTCACACTTGCACACACACATATTATAAATCCATTTGGGTACACAGCAAACTCTTCTTTACCAGTGGGCTTAAGAAACTTTGGGGGCTTGCTGATTGTGGCCATGGGAAACCATTATTGGAGGCTCTTGAATAGTGGAAACTATGATCCAAGCTGTGTTCAGGGTGATAAACTCCACCACATTTTCTCAAGGAAAAGAAGTGTTGTGCAAGGAATACAGGGAGGTGCAGTCTAAAGAGAGTCTTTAAACAGCATAGTTCTTCCTCTTCCAAAAATGTTGTTCTCTTCTCCCTGCTAAGGTCAACCATGGACTGCCTCAAACCAGCAGGAGCTATGTAGGACATGTTCCCTGCTCAGGAAGAAGACTGCCTAGGTCATCCATCAGCTAATTTACCCTCCTCCATAGTTCCTGCTTTATGAGAAACCAATCCTAAGCCAGTCTTCAGCTTTGACTCACAGTTGAGGTGACTGAACTTGTCATGGAGGTTCCAGGCTTTCCTGGAGGCAGAATCCCAGAATCATCAGAGGCACGGACTCTGGAGTTGGACAACCCATGTCCAGCTCTGCTAGTCATTCCTGGTCTCACCTTAACTCACCTTTCTTTATGCCAGTTTCCTCATCTATGAAATGGGAATAACCATTATAACTGTGTGGTGGTTTTGAGGAGTAAATAAGATAATGAGTATAAAGATAGTACAATCCCTGGCATAGAATAAATTCCAAAAGAATGTGAGTTCTTCTCATTACAAAGGAATGAATTGGAGCATGGTCTGAAGGGCCTCGGGGAATAGACAGGGAAGGAGGATTCCAAGAATACAGATCCTTTAATCTCCTTAAAGCAATATCCAAACAAAAGTATAAATCTCTATGGAAGCTGGCAAGCTCAGGGATGCCAGTTGGGGGTTCTGAGATGGCTGCCTCTGAGTCAACCTCTCTCCTCGACTCATCTGTCACTTCTGTCATCTCTGGCTATTGCCACAGTTTCTTGTGAGAAATTATGAAATAAAAGGCCTGAGCAGTAATGCCTGGGTGAATAGGTGAACCCTGGGCGTGCAGCCAAACTCCCATGCACTTTAAACATCCTTAGGTTTAGTGGACACTACGTGATTTAATTTATTTAGAGAAAAGAAAGCCTAATAATCATGTTCAAGAGGACTTACAGATGCGAAGTGGACATTCCGAGGCCTTACCGGGTGGGATCTATGGGAAGAAAAATGATGAGGTGGTGGCCAGACCAAAGCCCACTCCTTTGTAGCCATGCCCTTTTGTTTCCAGATCTATGAGCCTAGAGACAAGGGCAGGTAATTGTGGGAATAAATTAGTTATCACACCAATAACTTTGCTTCTTTGTATTGGGTGAGAGAATTCTCAAAGTGCTTTCATATATGATGACATCAATGAGGGTGATGATAAGAATCAATTCTTTTACTTGGCCCTTTATCACCTCCTTTCTTTTTCAATATCCCAGCTGTTCCTACAGAAATATTAAGATCCTTGTTTTACATGTGACAAAACTGAGCCCCAGAGCCTTTGAGGAAATGTGATCATAATCACACAGCTCTGAAGTAGTAGAGTCAGGTGAAAACATAGGTCTTTAGGCTGAAAGCAGAGTCTTGTTTCTCCTCTATCACTGCTACTTCCCCATTTGGTTCACTTGAAATTCACAAAATAGATCAGGTCCCTTTGGTCTGGAGGAAACTTTGCTGTTCCATTGGACATTTTGTCTCTCACAGGCAGATCTGACCATTGCATTAACACCACTTTGTCAATTCCTCTGTGACAGTGTGCATTATGCCATATGGTGATGATCTTCTTATGAGCATCTCTCCCACAATACTGTGATATCCTAAAGAACTGGGATGCTATCTAACTCCTCTCTGTGTGCCCAGAACCTAGCTCAGAACCTGTAATGTGGTGAAAAATGAATGCTCCCAAACTGAGTGTCCTCCTGACTCCTTTCTGCTCTTTTTAGTTCTGTCTGTCCTCCTACCTGAGCTTAGGGCCTATGATATTATCCATTGCTTCTGAACCTCTATGGAATCACAGACTCTCAGCTATATTCTTAGAGCACATGTATCTTATCTGTTCAACCTAGAGAGTTCTTGAGGGTAAAGATTACATCTGAGTGTCCAGTATGTCCCTTATGGGATCTAGGTCAGTTCAAGGTGGAGTGGGTGTGTGATAAGTGTCCATGCCCACATTCACATGGATGCCTGCACTTTGGCAAGAGCTGGTGGAACAGGTTGGTGACTGAGCCCAAGGTGCCTTGGCAGAGACCAAATTGGTAAGAGATAGAAAGGGCAGTTGGCTAGGAGCCCAGTCTTTACCCGGCTTATCAGTATGATTCTTTTGCAATCACTGAAACTGTGTCTCATGGACACTTTTGCAGATGGGGAATTCCTTGAAGCCAGACAATAGATCACTGAAGTGATCAAGCTTCAGGGCAAAAAGTTATCATTGCAACTTATTTGTGTAAAGAAGATGTGTGAACCAGATGTTCATTGTCAGGAAGGAGCAAATATAAGGGACTCCGTGAACCAGTTGGATGGGAAAAGAAACAAACCAGGAAACTGGGACACTGAGCTTGTTAATTAGTGAGTTGGTAAACTAGTATGTTAGTTTGCTTAAATGAGGGAGGAAGACTTTTTTATAAATAAATTAAAGTAGGGTAACACCAACAATTTCATCAAGTTCCTATCTCCTTTGACCCCAAAATTCCACTACTAAAGATTTAATTTAAGAAAACAATTCAAGACTAAGAAGAGATGGCAAAAAAAATTGGCCAAAGAGGTATTATTGGTAATAGAAGTGAATTGAAAATAATGCAAATTTCCCATAATAATTTTGGAATGCTGCTAGAAATGACAATATATTCAGTAAAGTCATATTTTGAAGACATTCAAGTAGGTCATCAGAAAGACCAGATCAGAATGGTTCATTATGTGATGCTTATGGAAAAGATTAGAATGTAAAATTATATTTGTGTTGCATGTCTAACACTGAAAAAATATGCTTTTTTGGAAAAGAAAGATAAGAATGAAAATAGATGATTTTAAAGATAGTAAGCTTGTGGGTGGCTTTTTATTTCCATAATCATGGTATTATGTTTTTGTATAATATAAAAAAATTATGTTAATCAGATGCTTAAAAAAAAACACCTTAACAAAAGGTGTGTTGCACCTAGCAGTCATGTCAGAGAAGTTAAACGTTAGACATGCTCCATTTCATACCCTTGTCTTCAAATACGGGTCCAGTTTAGATTTCTTTCACTGGTAACAAGTTTGAAATTACGTACTTGAAAATCAGAAAGGCTCAGGACACATAGCTATAGACATGAATATGGAGATGGAGCTGGATACAGATATGGATATAGATATAATTTTCCCTTGAAAGATAGACCTCGTGAGCCCTCTCTTGTATCACATGTCTCATGCACAATGGCACATGTGTGAGGAGAGGAGAGATTATGACGTGCACATTTAATGCCTTTCAAAATGAACGAGAGCTTAAAAATCAGAAAGACCATGTTTAAAGAATCCAAGTAGGAAAAAGTTCTGGTATTGTTTTCAAATATTTGCTAGACATCCAGTCACCACCTGTCTTTCCCAGGTAGAGCTCCTTGTCGTTAAGTTCTGGGAGTTAGCCCTGCTGAGCATCATAGCAGCTGGAAGACTCAGACTTCTTTTAGCTTACAAAAGATTAGCCATCTGGGTTCTCAGTATCAAAGTCAACAGTAAAAAGCAAATCATCATGATAAAACCAAAAACACTCCTTCCCCATCCTTAAAGACCTGAATGTGTATCTTTCAGGAATCCTATTTCTCTAGCTCTCCAAAAGAAATTCTAGATCTTTCCACCAGATTAGCTCATTTGACCACTTGCCTCAGATAGTAGCAACTGGAATTATTAATACAATTATTGAAGCAATACATAGATTAAAAATGAACCAATAATTTTTACATATTATATTTTAACATTTTTATGGATCATATATTATACAGTATCACTATCATAGAAAATAATTACATATCTTTGTTCCTTTCATCACAATTTTCACAGACATTCAAAGTTCTGGTGCCTGCAGTATTTCATAAGTTTTTCTCCAGTATTTTTTTAATGATAGAATATTATCGCAAAAAACTGATATAGGAGCATATTACTCCATTTATTGCAATTTTTCTTTAATAGAAAGCATACCTTGATCTATCACAACCAGAAAATAGATTCTATGGTTAGTTTTCGTATTATTTATATATGAATCTCTGTCTCCCCTAATTTTTTCTTCTGATTTTATTACATTTTATTGGAATATAGTTTATATTGCATATTGACACAGTGGTTTTCAATTTGGAAATACCATTTTCTTTAAATAAATATACATTTAAAAGTGAAAAAGTCAAGCTTTGATCTGTTCTAACAGTTTGCTAACAATATTAACAGCAAACAACAGTTCATTCCAAATTGGAGGGGATAGGGTAAATTTAAAATTAATTTCATTTTTCTCCAAAGTTAATTTTACTTATATATGTCTAAAGAAGACATACAAGTGGCAATCTTTTAAATAAGAACCAAAAGCTGAAAATTGCTTTCTTAGTTTTTTACTTAAATCAAAACCTGTTCTTTTTTATAAGAGATATAAAACGAATGGAATTAATTTTGACATCCTTGTTTTCCTAGCTAGTATAGTTCAATGACATAAATAGGCATTGTCTATGCCTTGGAGCAATCTAGTTGTACTGGGCAATATTTGCTTTTAAAATTTTAACAGATTTTTTCACTTTATTACCCATTTTTTTTAAAGATTTTATTTATTTATTTGAAAGAAGAAGTGAGCAAGAAAGGGAGAACATGAGCAGGGAGAGAGAGATAGGGAGAAGGAGTCTACCTGCTGAACAGAGAGCCCAGTGTGGAACTCGATCCCAGGACCGGGAGATCATGACTTGATCTGAAGGCAGATGCATAACCAACTGAACTACTCAAGCACCCCTTACCCATTTAGTTAATAGTCTCATTTTGAAATTGCCACCCCAAATAATAAAAGTGGATTCTATGACTTTTTATCTGTCTGCATGTTTGGGATGTTTCAATACCTCATTCCAAATAACTTCTTTTAGATCCAGAAATTTTCTTGAAGAGATTGCGCCCTTTGTTCCATGAAAAGCATCATATGTCTGGCTAAGTCTTGGCCGAATAATAATATTCTCAAAACTGCATGCTAACATTCAAGCATTTGTTTGCTTTGTTGTATCTTATCAATTGTTCGTCCAGCTTTTCCCTGCAGTTCACATTAATTTCACATTGATCATATAAAGGTCTTTCTGTGTGCAAATCGATTTGTTCACTTTCATGATTTCTATCTTAAAGAATTACGCAGATCACCTCTTTCTTTCTCATTCTCTTCAGCCTTCCTTATTTTCTTGGATCTTCCTGTACCTTTTCTATCTCTATTATCACCTAGATTTATTTTCATTTTAATTTTCAGTGATCTTAAAATGTGCTATCCAATGTAATAGCCACTAGTCACATGTGGATATTTAAATTTAAATTGACTAAAATGTAATAAATAAAATTCCTCAGTTGCACTAGCCACATTTCCCTGCCAATAGCCACATGTGTCTAGTGACTATCATGTTGGCAGTATGTATGGAACATTTCCATCATAGCAGGAAGTTCTACTGGACAGCACTGATCTAAAGATTTCTAAAGCAGATTATTCATTTGCATTCCAAATGTAAAAATTTGAATATGTTTTCATGAAAAATGTAAATACAAGCAAATGTGAAAAGTTTTTAAATTAAAAACACTTCAATATACACTTTCAAAAATACATCTTCCGAAATATGTTTAAATATCAAAATTTATTAATTCAAATGTAAAAAGAAACTATAAGTTATAATTAACATACCAGCATTTTAAATAAAAACTATTTAAGTAAAGCTCATTTTTTAAAAATCTTTTTTTTTACTTTAAATTTATTTTATTTTTTCAGTGTTCCAAGATTCATTGTTTATGCCCCACACCCAGTGCTCCATGCAATACATGCCCTCAGTACCCACCACCAGGCTCTCCCATCCTTCCACCCCCTTCCCTCTAAGACCCAGAGGTCTTAGAGAAAGTTTGTTTCTGAGTCCATCCTTCCATCCCCTTCCCTCTAAGACCCAGAGGTCTTAGAGAAAGTTTGTTTCTGAGTCCATCCTTCCATCCCCTTCCCTCTAAGACCCAGAGGTCTTAGAGAAAGTTTGTTTCTGAGTCCAAAGCTCATTTTTAATTTACTTTTTAAAAATTTAATTAAATCTTACTTATTTGCTTGAAAAATTAAACTGTCAGCTTTTAATGCTTACTTAGCTGAAAATGTTATGCATCTGTATCAAATTTGTTATATAGATCACATCTCAATCTGCATATCTACAAATTGAAGAGTAATATGAATTGTTCAATTTTGCAAACTATTTTTCAACTGCCATGTAAAATAGTTAGAAATTGCGCTAATTGAGGACTACCTCCGGAGTCATGAATTATAGCACAAAGAGCAGCAAGTAGATGGACACTAAGCACTGTTTTCTTATCTAGAATCTATTACACTTATGCTGTCTGAGAGGAAGTGATTGGCAAGTTAATTAATTGTTTAATTTCTCTTACCTAAGTACTGTAACGATTCAAACCCTCCCTGTTATCCAAAGCAGTATCCATCTGCAAAGTCGGTAGTGGTATGACCCCAAACTTATATAACATCCAGACACAGTCGCCTTTTGTTTTAAGGACATGGGATGAAGATCTAAAGATCTGGGGACCTAAAAGGTGTTTGTCACAAGAATGGATGTCTTGGTTTTGGGTCTTGCTGTGCCCACTCTGAGTCCCAGATCCTGAATGACAAAAGTGTCCATGTTTTCTTTTTCAGATTTCTTTGCTTTCATGTTTATGGTATGCATCATTGTCCATCTTCAAAGGTAAAGTCGGAAGCCCTCTGGCCTGGGCCTCAAAGCCACACAGTTCAGACTCACATGGGTGTGCTAAGTGACAGGACTAGGGAAAGCCAGCTGGGCAGGCCTACAGCATACACAATTGATGAAACACTTCCATGAGCTACAAATCAGGTGCTCCATGAGGAAACCCAAAGAGGAGGTTATTATGTGTCAGGCCCATTTTACAAAGGGCAAACTCAGGCCTTAGGAGAGGGAAGTCACTTACTCAAGACAGCAGAACTGATAAGAGGTAGAGCCAAGGTTCAAAACCAGGACTATTGGAAGCCAGCACTCTTTGCCTAACCCCTCCACAATCTCTTGATGTGGACAGCAGGCCACACTGTGGGGGTGGGTGCGAAGAGGGGGAGCCTTGGCTCCCCAGAATCAGTCATCCATAGAGAAGCCAAGAGCCTGGTGTTGAAACTGCCTTCCTTTCAGGCTGAGGAGAGACCTGAAGGCCACTGAGTTGAAACCTAAGAGTGTGGATCCCTGACAGGAAGATGTTTAGGTGAGATTTGCTGCCTTTGATACGTGGATCTGCTCACATCTCTACTCTGTGCAGAACTCTCCATGGGCACTTTCTGGACAGGCCACACTTCCTGGCATCTTGTCAAGAACTTTCCCCATCTTGTCCCAACCAACTTATTCAATGATCTCCCTTCCATCCCCACTGACCCCCAGCACAGCGCCAACTTCAGTCTCCATGGAACTCTATGTTGTTTTATCCCTCCTGCATTTGAATGCACTGCCTCTCTTCCTAGAATACCCTATTTTCTCTCTACCTGGAGAAACCTTGTACATCCATTAGGTTATAATTTAAAGATCACCTTCTTGGTCACTTGTTCCTAGAGCCCCACAGGAGGTTGGTTACACCCTCCTCTGTGGCCTCAAGAACTTCATTCTGACCTGAGTCAGGGCCCCATCCATCATCACAGCAGACTATGCTATATGTCCATATGTCCACTAGACAGGGAGCTTCTCGGTGACTAGCAGCCATGTCACATTGATATCTCCATTCTCTCCACCCCCATCTGGTGTTCTAAACACCATCCTTAAGATATAACAGGTTCTTAATGAGTGTTGAGTGTTGAATGAATGAACAAATAAAAGCCAAGGGAAGGTGACCTTGAGGGCTTGGTTTCCTGGGAGGAGACTTTGCCCTCAGCACCCACAGCCCCCTTTGAGCAATGTTCCATCTATGACATTGAGCCACCATCTGGGGCCATTGCACCAGCAGGAGCTTAGGGTGGGGCTGGTGCGAAAACAAACAGGGAAGACGAAAACAAGGGGTGTGTTGAAACCTTGAAAATGGCCTATTCCTTGGTGTTCAAACTTGCCCTGCCTTCTAAGTCAAGTAGGTTCTTCGTCCTTTGCCCTGAGGAGATCCATTATAGCTATGGGACTTAGGGATCAGAGCTGAGGGGCAAAGGAGGGACAAGGGAATGTGAACCAGTTTCCTTGTTGAGCTGTTCTCATTGTGTGAGTGTTTGTCTTTCCAGACAGAAGAAACCCTGAGCTTCCCCTGCTTTAATTACCAAATTATTTTGACACCTTCGCTGTTGCATCACCATAACACACTGCTTTGTCAGGGACACTGCACTGGGGTGTATCTATGTTTAGGGTGATACAACTGACAGGAAGCTAGTTCTGACAGTCTGGGAAATGTTGGGCAGATGAAGGGTTCTGGGTTCGTGGCAGGGGAGCAGAGGAAGAGATGAGGGCAGCAGCAAAGGGAAGAAAGAGGATGTTCCATAATTGGAAAGAGAATATCCTGGGAATGGGGGCAGCAAGGTTTGCAAAACTGGGTGTGTCTGAATGATTTCTCAGGTTGAGCTTCATGTCCAAGCAGGCAAATCAGTATGCTACAGGTCTCCGAAAGGAACAAAATTAGAGAACTCACATTCTCATTCGAGGGGCTACCTCTGGTTGAGTTTTCTTTACTTCAGACCTCAGTTTCCTCTCCTTAGAAATAAGGCCAGATTTGGAATTTTTCTCACATGTTCCAGAATGCTTCTTACTTAAATATTCCTGAGACAAAAATGGAAGGGATAATCAAAACAGAGAACTTGACAAGTAGACCTATTCAAGCAGTTCGTTTTGAGGGTTCTGAAAACAAGCATAAAGCATTTGTCAGAATTATGAAACACAGCGCCAGCAAGTATAACTCTAGCCACTAAGTGTTGTATGTGGAGGAAGCAAAGGGGCACAGGATGTAGAGAAGCTAAAAGACTGGATGATCTTGAACCTTGAGGACAGAGCAGTGCACTTCCATGGTATGAGCCTGGGATGGGAATCAGGAAAACTGGGTTTTACTCCTTTACATGTGTGGATCTAGATTTCCCAATCTAGCATAAAAGGATGAATCTCTGTGGGGTTTATCTTCCTCGGGTTGGGGGTGCAGAGTTATATAGCAAGGTACTGGAGGCCAGTTAAGTACGACACATCCTCCTGGAACATCAATTTTACCTGATGTTAAACACTTTAAAACATTGCTTTTCACTCAGAGATCAATTTATGTGTTCAACAGATATTTATTGAGCATTGGTGGTATGCCAGGTACTGTTTTAAGCACTGTTTTAATATCAAAGTAAATACGGATATAGTATGGGGAAATGTGCATAATTTATATGACCTAGGGTAAACAAAGGTCCCTAAACTCATTTTTCACATGTACTTCTGGTTATGTCCACCCACTCAGAACCCCCAGCAAAACATACGTATTTGTTCCTTGCCCCTGGACACAGTACAATGGCTAGGTATGTCTGTGGTCATTAGCCCTTGTCCAGTAGATATGGCTAGTACTGTCCTAACCACCTGAAAATAAGCAAGTCTTTCTGATGGACAACAGCATGGATATTTGTATCCAGGAGACAGAAGTGAAGAAAGGAGACTCACTCTTAAGAAGTACCATTACCTGCCCATAGGTAGTAAGGGTATCAGCCTTTTTAAAGCAATTTCATGTGACCTTCACAGCCATCCATCTGCAAAGTCAGTATCACTGCTCCCATTTGACGTCTCAGGAGAGGAAGCAGAGGCTCAAGGATGTATAGGAATTTGATCAAAGTCTCAGGACTAATAAATGGAAGACAAAAGATTTCATCCTGCTTTCTGGCCTGGCTCCAAGCCAATCCCCTTCCCACTCTGTGACCCCACCCTCTGAAGGTGACGGTGATCTTGTCGCTCTTTCCCTTGCTCTCTCTTTCTGTCTCTACAACTTGGCAATGTAGTACTAAAGTCAGATGCTAAGGACACAGTCTTAGAGAGAAAATGCACACGACCCCATCCACGGGACCACAGAATGTCAGGACTGGACAGGATGGTAGAGGTTGTCCAATACCTTATTTGCAGGGAGGAAGCCTGGATCCTAGGCTATAAAGCGAACATTTGTAGAAAAAAGCTCTGATATTAGGGGACTTACATCAAGGTTAAGCATTGCCATACACATCCCTGCCCCTCAGGACCCTGAGCTCCCTTAAACTTCCAGGACTCACTTTCCATCTCTATAAAATGAGATGGCATTGTGAAATAATGTACATGCAGAAGACTACTGTATAGAAATCATGCCCATGCATGGACACCCTCAAATACAGATAAATTTGCCTCACCTGCTTATCCCAGCACAGAGCTAGTACTCAGACATAGGCATCCTGACTCCCAGCTAAATATCTCCTATGGCCCCAAATGCTGGAGACCATCCGTGCTGTTGCAAAGAAGCTGCAACCACCCCAGTAACAGGCTCAGAATCCTTTGCGAAAGAGGGATGAGTGCACATTTCTGTAACCTCAGAAAACAGAGGCAGCAGCCCATGGTCTGTCCTTCCCCTAAGATGCTCCTGGTGGGAGGGAAACACACAACACAAACACCATAGTTAAGTACCTGGAGTGAGCTGGCCATGGGACCAAGAGCAGCTGAAGTGAGGTCCCTATGCTCCAGGAGTCAGTCCTGGGGAAGGGAGTTTCCCCAGAGGAAGTGACTCACTCAGGGAGTGTCACTTTGATATGACATGAGCCAAGCCAAATATGTTTTGATTACTGCAACATCAGGTCATGTAGATGCCCCCCCTCACCCACCACTGCCACCACCACCCCCAGTTTCTCCACAGGCCCTCTCCTCTAAATCCACAAGGTAAATATTATGGGCAGAACACTCTGTGGGAGCATGCCAAATATCCCAAAATGCCTCCAGCTCCTCTAGGGAGCCCTCTCTAAAGTTTTCCAAGTGTATCACCACCCCAGCACTGAGAGGAGAAATGTGGAGAACATTCCCTCCCTTCATGATATCACTGGAGACCCTAAAGCCCAGAAAAGATCTGTCATCTGCCTGTGAACCTGTATTGTAAACTACCAGGACGCGGGAATCAGTCCCGGTTCCTTCTCCTCAAGCTCAGCTACTAGGCCCTTCCCTGTCCTCCAGTCCACATGTTGCAGCCTCCTGGGGAGCAGAGTCTGACTCTTCCTGGGCTGTGGGAGCCCCAGCACCTGCCTTCCACACAAATGGTACAACACATAATAGGCACTTGACACAATACTGCTCAGTGACTGAGACACTGACTTACTTTTCCCTGAAGCTTCCTATTATGCTCATCTGTAAAATGTCAATGTTCAATTAGATGATCTTTGAGACACTCTCCATTTCTAACTGGTATTTTTAGGCCAGCCGAGTATCTCAGTTTGGTAAATGAGGGTAGTGCAAACTATCAGGATAATGAAAGTGGGTTGGGGGCCCACGGACTGATGGAGGACCTACCACTGGACATCAAGGGTTAAAAATGAGGGAGAAGTGTGAGATACAAGCCTGGCCCTCACAGGGCCCACAGCCTGAGGTGAGAAGACATCCTTGCCCATGAGGAGATGGGCAGGCAGTGCTCCTCAGTGGAAAGAACCACCCTCAGCACTAGAGTCAAGACACTTGGGTTTCTGTGAGAAACCTGACTTTGTTTTGTCAGTAGACTCCAGGAAAATTACTTCCTTTCTCTGGATTTCATTGGTTTTAAGTCATAACTTCCCATTCTTCCACAATGTCGTGGAAGACCTCTCCCTTAAGGGGAGAGCAGGAAGGGAGGAAGAAGGAAGAGGGTAGCAGGAAGATCCCCTCTCCTATTCTTCCTTCAAAACTTGGGTCACATGACTGACATTTCTCACTTTGGATTTTCTCTGGAGCAGACCATGCTTCGATCCTGACCTGATGTCCAGAGAACTTTGTAGAAACCTGAGGATGTTATAGACCTTGGTCTCTAATTCTTTCCAACATAGTCCCTTTCCCTTTTGTTTGTTAATATTTTAGCTCAGAAACCCTGCACAGAGAAAATTATAGATTCTCTGGGCTGGAAGAAACCTTAAGGTCTTTACATTTTGACTTTTGTCCATCTTGGCATCCATGCTCCGTCTGAACAACCCCAAATGCAAGGGTCTCACTGGTTCCCAAGGCAGCCAGTTGCATCTGGGACATTTTTATTTATTAGAAAATTCTTCAAAGAAAAGCCGACAGCTTCCTTATTTAAAATAAGCCTCAGTACTGCCAGTGGTCAGCTCACCAGCTGGGGCCTTGGGGTGTGTCTCCTACAAAATGGTTGGGATTTCCCCTCGTGTATTATCCTTCCACATGGATCATAGTTGTAGAGGTACTGTTTTGGCAGGTGTTCCCACCACCCCTACCCATCCTAAATCTTTGCCTTGACATTTTAGGCTCATCTTGATCATTCACAAATCTCATAGTAGCTTGTTGCTTGTTAAATAATGTCTAGCTTTAGTGTTCATTTGGGTTCTTTTTCTACTCCATCTTCTTGTGGTTGAGTTCCAGTTTCAAGGCATTGTGGTCAGAGAATATGCAGGAAATAATTTCAATCTTTTGGTGTAGGTTGAGCCCTGATTTTTGACCTAGTATGTGGTCTATTCTGGAGAAAGTTCTATGTCACTTGAGAAGAATGAGTATTCTGCTGTTTTAGGGTGGAATGTTCTGAATATATCTATGAGATCCATCTGGTCCAATGTGTCATATAAAGCTCTTGTTTCTTTGTTGATTTTCTGTTTAGATGACCTATCCATTGCAGAGAGTGGTGTGTTAAGATCTCCTACGATTAAGGTATTCATATAATATGACTCTTTATTTTTGCTTAACAGTTGGCTTTTGTAGTTGGCTGCTCCCGTGTTGGGGGCATAGATATTTACAATTGTTAGATCTTCTTGGTGTATCTGGAGAATGATGTAGTGTCCTTCTACTCTATTTTCTTTAACGGGGTGTAATTCAGTGGTTAATTCCTTGAGCTAATTTCATAGAGCTGATCTTTAAGTTGACCCTGGTCTTAGTCCTGCCACCCTTGGTAGTGGTATGACCTAGTCACATTACCTACCTTCTCTCAGTGTCCTAGTCTGTAAAAATCAGTAGTCCTTACCTCATGGGTTGCTAAAGGAATGAAATGAAATAGCACAGCTGAGCTCTTTGTCCTAGTAAGAGGCCATGTTAAGGGGACTTAATTTTCCCTCTTCATCCTCTTTATGTAGTCTAAATCCATCTCTCTGTAGCAATTACCACATTCTTGGTCCTAATTCTATCCTCAGGGATGATGCAGAATAGACCTAAATCCCTCTTCCATGTGGCAATTCTTCAAATATTTTCATTTAACCACAATCCCCTTACATGGCCCAGGGCCTCACCAGAGAAACTGAGGTGGGATAAAGTGTGTCCAGGGCCTCACCACAATCTGGAAGGAAAACCAAGAAATTCTGACTTCCAAGGCCCGGAGTGACCATTCCAGCATCTGCCTCTAGGAAGAGTGGCAGGCCTCCTGGAACACTTGACTCTGGCTACACATGATGCTGAAATGTTGAAACATGTCACTTTGATGTGGTATTAGCTCATGATATTGCTGTATTTTCTTAATTTAGAAGAAAAGCACAGCTGTTAGAATTTTTAATATCATCATAAGTATGGTGGCACATTGAAGATTTTCAGGAATTTTTCCACAAAAGCACTGCAATTTTTTTCATGTCCATGCAAATCTGTTTTTATTTTCTCTTATGCAAAGACCTTCATTAAATTGTTTTCTAGGGGCGCCTGGGTGGCTTAGTTGGTTAAGCAACTGCCTTCAGCTCAGGTCATGATCCCAAAGACCCGGGATCAAGTCCCACATCAGGCTCCCTGCTCGGCGGGAAGCCTGCTTCTCCCTCTCTCACTCCCCCTGCTTGTGTTCCCTCTCTGGCTGTGTTTCTCTCTGTCAAATAAATAAAATCTTTAAAAAGATTTGTTTTCTAATCTCCAGACCTTCAAACTAATATATCCTTGAGGTGACTAATGTAGCCTGTCTAGTTGAAACAACTTCTAGAACAAGACAAGGTTTAAACAAGCAGAGTTAAAATGACTTGCTCCATTTGTTAAATGGAGTTCCTCAAAAATCCATCTGGTATCTTTTTACCTGTCTGACATGTGAACATGATTTGATCCCCTGTTTTAAATTCAGTGAAATGAGACTACTAGATAAATGCAAAGTGCAATTCTCCTTAGCCAGGCCTGTAACATATTCCACAGGTATTTTTCCTGTCCCTGGTTGGTTTCCAAGCTTGGATTGTTATGACTACAATTCCAGGGTTCTATTATGGCATTTTCCAAATAATACCAGAAATTTCTCTATCCCATGGCAGACAGCCTGGTCAAGGTAGGGCCAAACAAAGCCATAATAATTTTTATGATTATATTTTATTTACCAATATCAATGCCCAATTCATTGATTATTTACCATGCAGAGTAAATGTGGTGACTATCTTTATAATTAATCTTTATCTATCCATAGAACTGCTCACAGGGTGTTTGCCCACCCAATGGGTGACAAGAGTGCCCAGAAATTGATCCTTTCAGCCTTCTGATTGGGAGCTGCTAGGGTTCTGGGCCAGATTCTTACAGTAGGAAACAGCCTTGCCTGTTGCCCTCAGTATAACAAAGAAATACAATCAGCTTCTTTGGGTGCCCTGTCATGGAAGGGGCTGAGAAACTCTGAGATTCACGGTAAATTTTAGGCCTGTGTTAGAAGACTTCTTTAAAAATCTCAGGAACTCCATCACATACAATGGGCCAAGTGTTCTCACCGACACACTTCCCTCACTGCCCTGAAATAGGCTCCTACCTCAGATCCTCCTCATGCAGCTCGGATGCAATTTCCTCCCAGAAACCTTCTTTGACTCTTCACATTCCAAAGCACAAGTTAGAAATAGCCTCTCTATTCTCTGAATTCCCACAGATCTTGTTCTATCCTTATCTTACAACATTTAGCAATTTTTCAATCAGTCATATGATGATAGCTCTTCTGGAATGTAAACTTTTGGGAGGTGATATCTATGTTTTATTTTCAATATCCCTTAAAACATTCTTGACAGGACTTGAATTACACATGAAAGGCATTCAACCAGCTAAACAGGAGACAAATTAACTTGACACTTCTCTCTGCTTTGGCCATGAGCACTTACATCTGATTAATTTGGAAATTTGAGTTTCTTAGGAAATACTATGGGGGCAACTTGGAGGGTGCTTTCAAAAAATTCTGAAAGTTTATGACAGCTTCCTTTTAACAACATAATCTAGACAAAAACCAAACACATGGAAAGCATTAAACTTTGCTATTAAGCAGAGAAGTACAAATGAAAACAAATTTGAATTTGAAGCACTGTTTTTTTCTATATTAAAGTAGAAAAAAAACCTTCAACAGTCAATACTTGGAAGGATTGTGGTTAAGTTGGCTAGTGGCATTTTAAATTAAAAACTTTTATTGTTATATAGTAACCAAGAGTCATAAAGATGCCTGGGTGTATTTCCCCAGCCATGCCACTCACAAGAATTTTAGAATATACACAAAGGTAACAATTCAACAATAACAACAAACAAAATATGCAAAATGCCCAAAGATGCCCATGACAGTGTTTACCAGGGTAGCAAAAAAAGCAAACAAACAACAAAAAATTTGGAGACAATGCAAATTACAAAAAGTAGGGGGATAATCTTATTACACTATCCAAAATTAGCTTGTCTATTCATTAAAATGCAGACTTTACAAAGAAAATGCTTATTATCTAATGTTAAGTGAAAAAAAATCAGGCCATAAAATGAAATGTGCATTATGCATGATGATGATGACAACAGAAATAGGCAAGAATGTATGAAAATACAAGTAGTTGAATGTGGTGTTAAGATTCTGACTTGTTTTCTGTCTTGAAGTCATTACATCATCTTTTCAATGACAGACTACATTTTAAGTAATTGAAAACAAAGTCTCATTAGCCTTGTCCTTGTAAAATTCCCAGAGAGAACACATTATTCTTATTCATTTCTACCTCTGCTACTTGTCTTTGATTTGGACTTGCTTCATTCTCTTCTCCCACTTCTCAGTCCCCCTAACTAGACCAGAAAAAAGACCCTCACCAAATGAGGAAGCAAAAGGCACCGAGCTTAGCAGAAGCAGTGAAACCAACTCCACAAACATCAGAGGACAAGATCTGATAACTTGTACCCTCCATTGCAGAGGCAGACCTAGATTCTTCAATGACCACAAGTGGCCTTGGTTTAATAAACCTTGCCAATAAGACACAATGACCCTGTCCTCAGAAATAGTCTGGGCAGAGCTTCCAGGTGCCCATAAAAGTCTGCACTCCTGGAGGAATGTGACAGCCCTGGCATCAAACACAGATTTGTCATTTTCTATAATAAGAAAATGTCCAGTTGTATCAGGCTTTTTTCACAGGGCCCAACACTTGGGAAAATGTTAAGGTTGGCAAAGCGAATTTGCCAGCCTACGACTCCCTTCCCTGCCTTCAGGTAATTCTCTACCTCCTGATGATCAATGAAATCACCTCACGTTACAATTTACAGAACTCTTTCACATACAGCTTTTCATTTGCGTCAGCCCAGTGAGGTCAGTGTTCTTGTTAACTTCACCTTCAGAAGACGATACTGAAGCTCAGAGAAGTAAAATGACTTGTCTAAGGCTGCACAGCAAGTCAAGGAGGGAATGAAGACATGAGCCTGGCCCTGTCTTGGGTTCAGGGCTCCTTCCACTCCCCCTGTACACTGCCCCTCTTCCACTCCCGGGGCTGAGCTGACCTGATGCTCCACTCCCATCACACTTAATGTGCTGCTGTCTCCAGGAGATCTCGGTATGAAAGGAAGACAGAAGGGGAAGGACGCTCTCACATTTGTGAGAAGGAAAGTCAAGAGTTTCTAAGAAGATGTTGAATTGAGTGCCTGGGTGACCCGGTCAGTTAAGCATCTATCTGCAGCTCAGGTCATGATCCTAGGGTCCTGGGATCAAGCCCCATGTTGGGCTCTCTGCTCCACAGGGAGCCTGCTTCTCCCACTCCCTCTGCTGATCCCATGCTTATGCACTCTCTCTCTCTCTCTCTGTCAAATAAATAAATAAAATCTTTTAAAAAAATGTTTTAAGGGGTGCCTGGGTGGCTCAGTTGGTTAAGCAACTGTCTTCAGCTCAGGTCATGATCCCGGAGACCGGTGATGGAATCCCACATCAGGCTCCCTGCTTGGCAGGAAGTCTGCTTCTCCCTTTCTCACTCCCCCTGCTTGTGTTTCTCTCTATCAAATAAATAAAATCTTTTTAAAAAAATGTTTTAAAAGAAGATGCTTGACAGTCTGACCTACTGCCTCCTTTCCCCAAATCAACTCTGGGGAACTGTAGAGGAAAAGCATTAAGTTGCAGAGAAAGCTGTGAGAACCCCCCAGAGAGACAGAAGCAGTTTTTATCTGGTACTTAAAGAACATCTGGAATGATCCCAACCCAGGGCAGAGGGTGTCCGGGCTGCTGCAACAGGATAAAACCAGAGGGGAGCTGTTGCTTCTTAGGTTCTTCATCTCCCCGCCCCACTGCCTGCTCCCATTATCTTGGAACAGGCAGGGCTGGAGCTCAGGCCTCTCGAGCAAGTGTTCCTTAGGCGTGAGAGCAGGGCTGTGCAGAAACCCTGCACCAGAGTGGTGAGAACGACACATGCAGATAGACTGGTCTCAGGTGGTGACTTCTCTCTCCTTCCAAGCCCCCAGGGCTGATGAGTTATAATCGCCTCTTCTAGATATTAATTCTTCCTAAAGTCAAGAGCACATCTGAGAAGCTGTTTGGTGGGGTGAAGAATGATTAGAGCCTGCCATTCCAGGTTCATTCCCCACTTTGAACACATAGATGTCAACGCGGATGGAAGTCTGGCCTCTGCCCTTCCGCCATTGGTACCACCATAACCCCAGAGGAATGGAAGTTATGAGTGAAAAGAGAAGTGCTCGTATTTCCAAAGAAAAGTCACAAATTAAGTTGCAGATTCCAAAGGAAGAGAAGGTATTAGAACTGACAGATTAAGAATTGACATGTATTTTCAAGAATTTGTTTAATTTTTTGTATTTAAAAGGATGATGTTAACAATATATAATGAAAACAAGAAACCACAGAAAGAATCGAGTGGAAACGTTAAGTATGAAAATATAATAGTTGAGATAATGAATACAATAGAAGGTAATTAGCAGGATGGATTTGCCTGAAGAATGAATTCGTGAACTGGGAGATCAGATGAGGAATTCTCCCAGCAGAAAATTATTTTTAAAATAGAAAATAGAAAAGTTAAGATATAACAGGCAAAACTAGTCCCAGAAAGAAAGAAAAAAATATATACAAAGGGAGAAGAGGAAATAATTGAGGGAATAATGGAGATAATTGCCCCAGAATTAATGAAAGATAAAAGATTCAGATTGAAAGGAAGCACAGACAGCAAAAGAGAATACATAAGGAAAATTGTACTCCTAGACAGAATTATGCTGACATTTAAGAAAGTCAGAGATAAGGTAAAATTGTAAAAACTTTCCAGATGAAAGAGAGACAGCAGATCACTTACAATGGAATAATACTGATATCAGATTTTTCAGCAGGATACAAGAATACAAGAAAGCAATGTAATCTTTCTGAAATTTAGAAAGTACAGCATTTCATATCCAGCTAAACCTTCATTCCAATGTGAAGACATGATAAAAGCGATCTAAGACATATAGAGTTTCAGAATGTTTGCCACACAAAAATGCACATGCAAAACATTTTTTAATAATGTGCTTATATAGGTAGAAAAAAATCTAATGCATAATGGAAGAAATATGTGAAGTGAAGGTGATAAAATATCTTTGTAAAGTTTGTGGTTGTCTTAAAAAGTAGCTAGAACTAAAGAAAAGAGAAAGCAAAAGCATATCCACAAAAAAGAAAGTCCTAATACATGGATAACTACTATTTTTTTAAAGATTTTATTTGTTTGTGTGTGTGAGAGAGATTGAGAGAGTAGAGGCAGGGGGAGTGGCAGGCAGAGGGAGAAGCAGGCTCCCCACTGAACAAGAAGCCTGATGGGAGACTCAATTCCAGGACATTGGGATCATGACCTGGGCTGAAGGCAGACCCTTAACTGACTGAGCCAGGATCCTTAACTACTATAAATGAAGGTGAGTTAACTTGCCAAATAAAAACTCAAATCCAGGTGTTTGCTAGACACATTGTAAGGTAACATACATGCTCAAGATGAAAACAAAGGATGAAAATGATTAATCAGTCAAGCAGAACAAAATAAATTTGGTGTTACTGTAATATTATCAGATAATATGAAAATCACAACCTTTATGCCAAAACTAGCCAAGGTCTGTGAGAAAGGAAAATTACATAGCTCCACCATTTATGGTTATGGATATAAAAATTCCAAAGAAATTTTTAGTAAATCAAATCCAATAGTTCATTAAAATTATCATATACTACAATGAACTTTTCTCAGATATATGAGGATAGCTTTCCAATTAAAAAAATCCATAAACATAACTCACCAGATCAGCTAAATTTTGTTAGCACAATAAGAAAAGAAACTGGAATGATAAGAACTGAAAAAAAGGACATAAAATCAGCCTTGTTTTCAAATAATATGATTTTTTTTGGATCAACTTTTTTTTAAAGATTTTATGTACTTATTTGACAGAGAGAGAGAGCATAAGCATGGGATCAGCAAAGGGAGAGGGAGAAACAGGCTTGTTTTAGAGCTTGATCCCAGGACCTGGGATCATGACCTGAGCCGAAGGCAGCCACTTAACCAGCTGAGCCACCCAGGTGCCCCTGGACCAACCTTCACTGTCGCTTTTGCTGAGAAGAGTAGTTATGGCTGGAACTGGAAGTTTGTACAACAGCTTAGAAGCACAGCTTGATCTTGTCTCATAAAATTGAACTTCATGGACCCCCAAAGCTAGCAGTTCTCTCAGCGCTCCACTTAGAAGAAGGCTTGGCATGCTTTATGCCAGAACATAGAGCTATGTATGCTCATAGCACTGTGGTTCATACTAGCAAACAGACGAAATCCCTATCCACACAGGAGCTGATGAACAGGTTATGGTGTACTCAAATTAAATAAACTCCACCAATAAGCAACAATATGGACAAGTCTTTCCAATATAATAGTAATTAAAAAGTAAAAATATCAAAACTATTTGTGCTTGATGTCCTTTTTATAACATTAAGAGCAAAAATAATAAAATATACTCTTAAAGAACTACTAGCGGATGAGATAAAGCAATTTAAAATAGAAAGGATTGATGAACCCGAGATTCATAATGATGGTTACTGTCGGAGGGGGTCTTAGGGGTGGAGCAGGGCAGACCACAGAGGCAGATGCAGTCAAGTGACTGCCAAAGTCCTAGTTTCCACATTGAAGGCCCATTGAAGAATGCTTGTTACATCAAATTAACTATGCAAATAAATACAGTAGTGTCATACGTGAAATAGGGATTATGATTAATCCATTTCTAAGTCCCTGAGATCAAAAAGAAATATTTCAAATGGGAGACTTCAGGTGCTAAGGCTCTGGAGGTGATCTCTTTGAGCAGGAGAGCTGTCTGAGTCATGCACTTCAGTGGCCATCTGTTCCATTAGCCCTGGAGGCCTGCCTAGCACCTGAAATATAACTACCAAGACTGCTTTAAAGATCACGGGCAAGGACCCTACATTTCCACCCTCAGACAACCTGACACTAGCCAAAGGCAGGCATTTGCTTTTCCAAAGCAGTAGTACCTTAACCTTCTCCTCGCCTAAGCCCCACCCTCCCTTACTCTTCTGCATATTACCTCCAGATAGTCACTGCTAAATTGCAAATCTGAGCAGACATCTTTTCCTGCATCTGGAATCAAGTCTTTGGCTGGGTCTTGTAAGACCTCAGTGATTTTTCTCCAGCAAAAACACTGCAGTACTCACCAGTCCCTGAATATTTCCTGCAGCCTTATACCACCCTGCCTTTGTTTATGACGTTCAGCCTACCTGTAATACCCTTATCCCCATCTGTTGATATTCCACTCATTTTCAGATCTCAGTGCCCTCTCTTCCTATTCCGTGAAGACCTAGAAAGAAGGGGCAGTGAGTAGAAATGAGCCTTCCCTTTTGTGTCCTTTCTGAATCCCTGCCCTCTCTTCCTATTCCGTGAAGACCTAGAAAGAAGGGGCAGTGAGTAGACTGTCCAAGTGCTCAGGTGTAACTGCTGCCTTACCTTGGGCAAAGTATAGACATTGAGTTAAGCCAGTGACAGAGCTTGCAAATCACATCCAGGTTGCCACCGAGGCCCCATTCTGGTGTTGCCCACCTGTGTCCGCTAGGTCCTGAGACTCTGATCTCTTTCCCAGTCTCCTAGAGGTGGTTTCTAGACAACAGCATGGAAAGAGCTTGGGCTTTGGAGTCACACTAACTTGAGTCATTCTGGATCTACCCTTTAAAATGCATTGATCATGTGTTGTGATGAGCACTGGGTGTTATACACAACTAATGAATCATTGAACACTACATCAGAAACTAAAGATGTACTATATGTTGGCTACTTGAATACAATTTTTAAAAAGTTATGGAAAAAATAAATAAAAAAATAAAATGAATCAAACCTACCGGACTTTAAACCTTAACACTCGGAAAAATGAGAGAGCAACTTAAAATAGTGCAAATGATTCTGTCCATCATTTCATTAAGCTTGTGATGTACCTCAGTGAGCATGAGATGACACATGAGAATCTGTTGCTAATGTAAAACTACATGTTTTGTACTTCACTGACAACCTAAAGGACTTCCAGGGTAATTTTGACTATGATTTTGAAATCCTAACCCCAGGTGAGAAACTACTCTCCCATAGGAGCTCTGTGACTTTTAACAAGCCTCTCAATCTCCCTGAACTTTGATTTCCTCATTCTTAAATTCTTTTAGGAGTGTGACACTTAAATATCTGCCATCCCACCTGAGCGCTCTTCCCACAAAGGGTGGGATCTACATTCCTTCCCCTAGAATATGGGTGGGCCAGTCACTTGTTGGTCATGAACGAAGTAAAGCAATGCAATGTGAATTCTTGTGACCCCGTTCCATCTTTTGTTTTGTTTTCTGTGACGGTTGCTTTTGGAGCACCAAACCTCCATATAAAACCTTCATCTACCCTGACACCACCATGCTATGAGGAAGCCCAAGCCACAGAGAGAGGCCACATACACATGCTCCCATCATGGGAGACAGATAGGCACAACTGCAGACATATAACTTATGATGCCTCCAGATAATTCCAACCCAGAGCTGGTGAGCCCCAGAACCTTTGCCTCATCCAGCAGAGGTCCCAGACATCATGGAACAGAAATGAGCCTTCCCTTTTGTGTCCTTTCTGAATTCCTGTCCCATAGAACCCATGCTCATAATAAAATGGTTGTTTCCTGCCACTAGCTTTTGGAGGTAGTCTTTAAGGTAGCAATATAAATGGAATCAAAGATTTTTCTGAGGACCGAATAAGATGATTTACATAAAATAGCTGGTATAAATCATGTGCTCAGAAAATGATGGCTGGTACCAGTCTTGTGTCTTATGTCCCATTTAGCAACATGAGGTCAGCACTTGTTTTTTCTGAACTAAGGCTTCTCATTAGGAATATCTTCCTGAGTTGAGTAACTCCAAAGTTTGGTGTGTGCATCAAATAGGATGATGTATATGAAAGTGTTTTGAAAACTATAACATTGTGTACAAATCAAAGGAATGCTTACATTTATATTATATTTGTCCACTAAGAGCTGAAGATAGGAGAGCACTCTAAAAAATTTTTGGCAGTCGGTATCTGAAATTCTGAGATCAAGGGACCTTGGCCTGAGGCTCCACGTTTACTGGCTGTTAGAGATCATGAATTTCAACCATCCAACTAATAAACTAGGGAAAGATGTTGTGTCATGTTTATCAGCTTTTAACAGTTAAAATGTGACCTATATAAGACATGCACAAGTCACTAAATTCAGCAACCATGATGCAGAAATAAGCCCATTGACCATAAGACCTTGAAATGTTCTGTGGGGCCAGTTTTAGGCACAACAGAACAAAGCAGATCTTAGAAAACACCCATGAGTTGTAACAAATTTTCACAACTTGAGAGTTGCCATCTCTCTACACTTACAGGCTTGAGACATGGCACGTCACATCCATATAAATCAATAAGATTAAGTGCCAAGTTCAACTTCAACACTGAGATTCTAAGATATAGTTATGTCACCCAGTGCATTGATGACTTGGAGGGAAAAACATCACATAATAGAGGTTATTTGTTCATTAAAGGAGTTTTGAGAAGATTGTGTGTTACCTTTAAAAAGGATACAATGAAGAATCGAACAAAGATTTTTGCCTTAAAAGGACTTACATACTAGCCAGAGAGATATGGTGCAAAAATATAATTAGTTCTTCTCACACTACTTCACTTCACAGCCTTGTGCTCTAGCCAAACAAACCACCCATTCACTAGTCATCCAACCTCCTATGTTTTCCCTGCCTCTATATTCACAATATTTCTCTGATGGGCTTCCTCTTGTCCTCATGACCATTTGTTTCCCCAAACCAAGCTCCAGTGCAAACCTATCCATGAAGACTTCCCAGACACCCCAAAACAGTAAGAGATCTCTCTCTTCTCTAAAGGTTTTTTGTATTGACTTTAAAATGTGGTACTTCGTATTTGAGATATTTATATCCATGTCTGATCTGCCTGGTAGACATGAGCTCTGAAAGCAGATCTGTGTCTATGAAGGTGATGATCCAATCATTGTCCTCCACTAGATATAATCAAATGCAGTAACATTTTGATAAAGTATGGTTAGTTTCCATAGCAAGTGTTATTCCTCTCTCCCCCCTTCTTCTTCTCCACATATGAAACTTAAAGTGTGGTTATGCTGTGAATACCTGATATGGACCTCATGGAATATATGAGCCCAAAGTAATAGGACTATACAAAATTCATATGTTTCTTTTCTAATGTTTGTTTTATGAATCTAAGGCCTGCAAGCATTTCCAGACTTCCTGTGGCAAAGATCATTCTCCTAGTTTCTAGGCAAAATCCCCTAAAGAATAGAAAGATTGGGCAATATTCTGCTGTTAAATGTCAGAGCTTGGATATACCTTAGGGATTATCTAGTTTAATCAATTTATCTTAAATATGGGGTAATTGAGGTTGGGAAACGAGGTGAAGCTTGTCCAACATCACAAAGTGATTTGGGGACCAAAGTGGAGCTCGAACATGGTCCCTGGGTGGCCACAGCAATGCCCCTGTCTATATATAAGACTGAGTTGACAAGCTGACCCTGTCTGGTTCAAATCCTGTCTAAAAATTCTGCCCCAAAAGTTCCTAGCCCAGGTCTGCTGGAAGCTTTGCTGAACAGATCATTCTCCCAGCCTTACATGAGGCTAAAGAACTTGAAATGAGCTGGGCATGCTGTGTCACCAACAGTCCCAGAGGAACCAGATGGTGACCAACATAAGACTAAGCCCAAAGACAACAGCCAGAGTTGGTAGAGGATTATGTCTTTAGAGGGACAGACTCCTGGAGCTGAGAGAGCCTTGGAGAGCATCCACAAGAGGAAGCAGCACTGCCTTGTCTTCTAGAAACGACCCTGGTATTTACCTGCCATGTCATAGTCGAGTCACTGGCCCTCTCCAGTCTTCAGTTTCTAAGGATATAAAACAAACAGGTTGTATTAGATAATACCAAGCATAATTTTCAAGTCTGATACTTCTTGTCTACAAAACATCCCATATCCTAGTCTGACAGGTGAGGACAAGGAGGCTTACAGAGGATCTGTAACTTTAGGTCACACAACGTGTTGGTGGCACAATGATGACCACAGCCCAGGACAGCATTTTATCTATAGCCCCATGTGGCTGGAATTCACTGTTCTAAGCTGCCCTGTGCCCTTGAGGGGAATTGTGCAACTGCTGTCTGAGGTCTGTTGCAACTGCCCTCTTCACCATCCCTTTGAGACCACTGGCCACGTGCAGAGGGCTGCGGGAAGGGGATCTGGGCCTTCTTCGCCCTGGAAATGGAACAAGGATCAAATCCTTGCCATCCTTTCCTCCCTTTCGGTAAAATGAAACCAAAACTAAACTCCTTGACTTTGCTGGCAGAGAGGTTCCAGAGAAGGGGCCCTTCAGCCTCTGCTTATGCAGAGCCCCAGCATGGCCAGTCTGCAAGGATGAAAGCCCTTCTGGGACAGGTGGAGCTCCTGCCTGAGTCCCTACAGAGTGAAGCCAGACGAGGAGCCAGAACCAGAGCAAGGTGCTTGACCGGAGGCAAAGCTGAGGCCAGGGTGTGGAAAGATTTCAGCTACCATGGCTTAGAGATGTCTTTCTGACTGACTCTGGGTCACTTCCAATCCCATCTAGAAATGGAGAAGAAGGTAGGTAGAAGGAAAAAGATTCCTACTTTAAACCTTACATTACCTTTGAGACTTACAGCTTCTCTTGGGACCGGAAACAGAAAGCACTTTCCTTGCCTACCTCCTTTGCCATAGAGCAGAAAAGCTGTTTCATAAAATGCAATTGAAGTGAGCCAGCTCTGAATATTGGGCATGATTCTTAGAGAATCCGATAGGTTTAAGAGACCTAGGTCTCTTACCTGGCAAACCCTCAAGCCAGGAGAACTCTAATGGATGATCCTATTTTTGAGGCACCTTGCTCAAATTCCCAAGAAAGGCAGTAGCAGAGGTAAAAATTACATACAGATTGGCTGTCTCCCTGACCCTGGTTCCTGTTGTTCGAGGTACACAATGAAAGTAAGAAAGGAAGCAGATCTCCAGAGAGATATCATCCTCTTCCTAAGTCTTTTTTTTTTTTTTTTTAAATAAGCTTCAGATAACCAGAAGTTTGAAGTCAGAGGATGACTTAAGGCCATCAGAAGTTGTCCAGATTGGATTCGGGGCCTCTAGAGAATTCTGTCCTTTTGGCAGTCAGATATAGTGATCAACACCAAGCCAGGCCTGTGATTCGGGTGCACCTCCAGGCTCCAGCCCCTCCGATCCTGGGCTCCAATAGGCACAAGGAGCTCAGCAGCAAGCAGGGTCCATCCCTGGATATATGATTTAATCAGAGACACTGGGACCTGGATGGGACCTTGGTATGATTTAATACCTCTCACTTCACAGCACATGTAGAAATTGAAGTCCGGGCTGGGGGACAGGACATGGAATGCTTGTACGAGGTCACATGACAATCTATGAAACCACACAGCAGGGTGAAAACGGTAGGTTTGGGCTGTTAATCTGCTTCCAGATCTCTGCTCTACCACTTGTGGGCTAAGATACCCCAGCTGAGTCACTTGAGCTCCTTGAATAGCAATGTCCTAATCTGTAAAATTGAAGGGGGCACAGCTACATTGCCAAAATTATAGGACTGTTAGGATAATTAAATGAGTTGAAAAATATCAAAGTGATTTATAAACAGGAAATCATTATTCGTGCTTTAATGTTGGTATTAAATTATAATAAAACACAACCTAAAACAACAATAGCATATTCTTCTGAGTGCCCACCACGTGCCAAGTACTTCACATATATCATTTCTTTAAATCCTAGGAAGACCCAGGAAAGACTTTCACCAATAGCCATATACTTGGGGCAGGGTTTAAATCAGGTCATTTAACCATAAGCTCTCATACAGTACCTTCAACCTGGGTCCATTCCCAGGCTACACTTGGCTCCTCTTTTCTCTCACTCATCCCCTTTCTCTTGAATTAGAGCCTCTTCAATATTGAGGGCAGGGCGTCTCCTCATGTTTTTAGGCCCCGAGAGACAGTCCAATACTTTACACAAGGTCAATATCAGTTAAAAATAAATAAAAATAAAATAAAGAGCAACCTGATGGATAAATTTATATTTCTCTTTTAGAAATACCTTGATGGAGGGATCATTGAATTGAAAAGGATCTTTAGTTTTTATCCACAATCTACCAATGTTCGGCTAAGCCAGGTGGAGGATAGAAATGGTCCAAGATAAGTAGGTCATGTAGAAAACCCGAGCTTGTAAAAGTTTTCAAACAAGGAGATGAGTCTATCAGATATAATCTGGCAATTTGTAAAGAGCTCTTTCTTTTTGCTTCTGTAAACATCTTTTCTGTTAGCTTTTCACCAACCTGATCCATCTGCCCAAATATAATTTCAGGACTTCCCAAATGTGCCCCAAGTGGTAGGACTTTGCTGGTGTTTTTCAGTCTTTCTTCATGAGGGACTCGTATGTCAACCAGAGACTTCTTTCTAAAGAACAGCCTTGCTGCAGGAATAACTGCCCCCACCTTCCCAGGGTTTGAGACATTTCATCTTCCTTTCAACAGTGTTGTAGTATTCCCTTCTTTGGCAGACTGAATTTTTTGAAGATGGCTGCAACATTCTCTCGCATACCATGTGCTCTTCCAGAAACCTGTCACTCCTCCCATCACATTGCGGGGTCTGAACCTCATTTTGAATGTGGCTGGGGTTGTGACTTGCTTGTAATCATTTTAATACTATGTAAGTGATGCTGTATGGTTTCTGAAGTCACATCATAAAAAGTGATGGAGCCGATTCCTCTCTGCTCTCATGGAGTCCTCAGCTGCCAAATGAGCGAGCGGTCCAGCTGCCCGAAGGCTGCCATGCTGTGAGGAAGCCCAAAGAGAGTCACACAGAGGGATGACAGGAAGGAGCCCTGAGAGATGCCTGGCTTAGTCCCTACTGCTCCAGTACCCCCTCCCTTGTTCTTCCAGCTCCAGCCATTGTCTGCAACCACTGCCAACTAGGTCTTGAGCCAGAGAGGTTCAGCCCAGCCCTCTTAAACTTCTAACCCACAGTTTAAACCACTATGTTCTGGGGTGTTTTGTTTGCAGCCCAAGCAACTGAAACTTACCCTTTCCTCCATCCCGCTGCCCAATCTGATTACAGCAGCATAGACACATGCCAGAGCATTATTAGTATCAGGAAAGATGCTCAGTCATGCTCCTTTCATCTGCTCTTTGTTAATAGTAATGCATCTTGGCTCCATCACCTATCACATGAATGCTCATAGGACATCTCATGACATTTCAGACCTGGCTTCCCTCAATAGGAAAAGGGGAATAATAAGAATAGTTGCTCATGAGGACAATCTGAGAACTTTACAGCACTCTACATTTTCCTGAGAAAGTTCACGTACACTGCCTCATTCTAATCTTTACAACAACTTTGTGAGGTTACTGGGAAGATACCATTATCTCTCTGGCCCAGTTAAGGAAAATGATATTCATAAAGGTTGAATGACTTACATAGGTCCTAGGAGCTGCTGGCCCAGTTGGAAGCAGAGTCCAGATTATCGGTGTTCCAGAACCTGGCCCTGGTCTGCACAATCTCACGAAGTACCAAGGTTCTTAGATGCTTTGGTTCCTTCACTACTTGTATCCTATCTTGTTTCCCTAAAATTCTATTCCATTTTGCCTGCTGTCCCTAACCCATTCTCTCTCTATCTATAGCTCTCCAAGTTTGGTATTTCAACAATTTTTTCACAGCTTTATAATGCCTACTTAAATCACCACTCTCAAAGGAACATGAGATGCATGGATTGGGAAGGAGGGCTGGATTATTTTGAAATATCCAATCTCTACCAGTGAATAGGAGTTTAGATTTCAGGGGTGTCTGGGTGGCTCAGTCATTGAGCATCTGCCTTCAGTTCAGGTCATGATCCTGGAGTCCCAGGATTGAGCCCCACAACAGGCTCCCTGCTCACGGGAAGCCTGTTTCTCCCTCCCTCACTCCCCCTGCTTGTGTTTCCTCTCTCTCCCTGTGTTTCTCTCTGTCAAATAAATAAATAAAATCTTTTTTTTTAAGAGTTTAGATTTGAGACAAAGTCCAAATGTGTTCAGAGCTTCCTTCATTAACTTCACATATTTGGGATTTAAATCAACCAAATTAAACAGATCTCTTGGAAGTGAAAAATCCAGTCCTGGAAAGTTATTTAGTCCAACTCCTGGCTTGCCCACAATTGTATAGTAAGACCAAGTGAAGTTTATAGTCTTAATCTCCAGTAGGTCTTAACCTTCCGTATTGTGGCTTCGAAGCCAATACTTGTTTTACTCCTTGCACTGGGAACACAGAAAATCTTTACAAAACTCTGTGCACCATTTCCAGTAGGTGCTTGTCATCATAAAGCAGGACCTGGCAAAGAGTCAAAAAAGGGATTCCAGCCTCCCATGGGAAAGCTGTGGGTCTCAATATACTCAGAACCCCCCAGGTAATACACCTGAGAAGTACCAAATCAAGAGTCCAAGGAAGAAGGCCCTGGAGTAGTATTCAGTTCTCTAGGGACTTAGGGAGATCTAGAGGACCTTAAAAGGGGAGAGTCAAACCAATTATTAAGTGAACCAAAATTGTAGAAGTTGTAAGTGCACTAAACAAATGTATGACCTCGGGGTAATCAATTCCTCTCACTTTCCTTCCTTTGTCAGAGGGATGAATGAGAAAAGGTCTAAGAAAGCCAACTCTACCATGTTCTACTGAGGCGTTTCATCTTGCTGAGCCCCAACTTCCACATCTGTAAAATGGGAAAAAGAGCTCTATAACAAGGTTGTAGTGAGAATTAAATTGGACAATATGTAAGGAAAAGTGTAATGTTGCATCTTGAACTAGGTAGGTAAAAAATGTTATTTCCCTTTCACCAACTCTTTCCCCTTGCATTCTAATACTCTCTGCTTTTTTGACCAAATTTACCAGATGGTTGCTTGATTTTTTTCTGATCTTAATCAAGTCAGAGAAGGTTAGTGAGGTCATGGTGCATAAAGCATGCTGAGGGTCGAGGGCGAGTTTTAGGTAAATTGTGGTTTTAATATATGAGAAAGATCCTGTAACTAGTGGGGTTTCCATTTTTCAGTGGTAAGATGCAGCAAGCATGGTTTGCAGTAATGCAAAGCTACTCTGCTCTCAACAATCTTGTGGCTGAAAGATGTTTTAAAAGCCCCTGTGTTCAGATGACCCTGTTACTGATTAGTAAAGTGTCATTTCTATTTTTAGTTCCACAAAGAGAAAGGCAAGTGAAATTTGCCCCACTTTACTATCTCCAAATGGATGATATTACTGAACAATTATTTAATGTCCTCACAACATCTGTTGTTAAAAATATTTTTAGGTCCATATTGAAACTGCAAGTTCATGGGTAGTCCAAATATCCAACCAACTATTCTTGATACAAAAACCTTTCCCTCTGTCTAGAGTTAGTGTTTGTCACTTGCCACATATACATGTTGAGTGAAGAAGAGATTAAGTTGGAAAAGTCTATTGTTTCTAAAATAATACTGGTGATGGTAACAGGAGTTCACACTTGTTGAGCAATCTATAGGTGGCAAAGAGTCTTCACTGTTAACATTTCTCTTGAGTGTCCCAACCTCTCTGTGAGGTACACATGGAAAGAAATTTTATCCCCAACAATAGATAAAAAAAATAGAAAGTCTGCGTGTTTACATGATTCAAGCACAATCAAGCTGCATTTCCTGAGCTGGAGTGCCCCAGGAAGACCTCTGGTCAACTCAAGGCATGGAGCCAGTAAGTTTATCAGTTATAAATCCCAGTAATGCATGAGCTCCATGCTGGCCTACAAAAGAAAGGGAGCAGGTAGGGGAAGATTTGGGCACAGACCACCAGCCTCCAGAGAATTTTCATACTAGTTAGGGAGAAGAAAACAGACAGGGATACACAGGACTGGGGAGCTCAAGGTAGAGGTGGTGTACGAGTTTCCCGTTACTGCCGTAATAAATTATCACAAACTGGATGACTGAAGACAATATAAAGCTATTTTCTGACAATTCTAGAAACGAGAAGTCTAAAGTTAGTTTTCTGGGCTTTAAAGTCAAAGTGTCAGGGGGACTGGTTTCTTCTGGGAGCTCTAAAGGACAATTTATTTCCTTGCCTTTTTCAGCTTCTGGAGGCCACTTGTGTTGACTTGCGGCCCCTTCCCCTTCTTCAGAGACCATCACTGGAGTCTCTGCTTCCATTGGCACATAGCCGTCTCTCTGGCTCTGATTCGCCCATATCCTTCTCATAGAGACCTTTGTGATTACATTGGTCACAACCAGATAATCTCTTCATCTACAGAGTCTCTTTACCATGTAAGGTAATGTATTTACATGTTCCTGGGATTAGAATACGGGCATCTTTGGAGCCATTCCTCAGCATACCACAGGTGACAAGGTGACAGGTGGATAGTGGCAGCCGTTTCTTTTACTGGTAAATGCATCACTTGCATGGCTATGTTTGCCTGTCTAAAAGCTACACTCCCCACTGCCACCTGATGTGTAGGTGCCAAAATAGAACACATATCTTCTGATTCCAATTAAAGTGCTCTTTCAGGCACATCATACCCGCCGTCTCAAAACTATATTTACATTCATTTTTGCAAATAGTTCACCTTTGTATCGTTGGTAATTAATATTTGCATAATGCCTTGGAGTTTATAATGTCCTTTTTTATTTACATGAAGTCATTTAAATCCCTTCAATAGCCCTCTGAGACAGTTATTATTAACATATTTTATATATGAAGAAGCCAAAGCTAGGAGGGGTGAAGTGATTTGTCTAAGGTCACCCAGCTGGAAAGGGCAAGACCAGAATGCAAATCTCAAAAGTTTCATCATGTGCAGCTCTAAATAATGAGTCTATGCTTAAGTCCACTTTACTAGAGGTGGTAGTTTTTCTTTTGGGGCTACTATAAAGGTGACTGGGATCTCCAGTGTATTCTTGAGAGAAAATGAGTTAATAAATGTGAAAGTGCTTTGTAGCAGTATGACTCACTACTACAGAAAGTTATTGATGGCATTGCCATCATCATCATCATCATCATCATCATCATCATCATCATCACCATCATCATCACCATCATCATCTGCCCTGGAGACCAAGAGAATTCAAACAGCTCAACACCACTAATTGCTGCACTTAAAACACTGACTCCAACTATCTCACAGTCCCTCGGGACAGTGTCATAACAACACATCTCAGGGTTCTGTGGTTTCTTGGCCACTGTGCAGGTGTAGCTGGAGGGAGCAGAGCCCCAAATGGATAAGCCAAATTCTTGTACTCTTGTGAATACACAAGGTGGCCTCTTGTTCTACACAGCAGGAGTTGACAGAAAAATCCACTTTGTGAGAAACGACACTGACCCTTCCAGGTGCATAATAATATTTTATAGCTTTTTTTTTGTTTCTTTGCTTTCTTTCCTCCTGTTTCTTCTTTTGCTCTGCATTTCAATGTGTCTAATTTGGTGGGGAGGAGGGGTTAGGAGGTAATTGGTGGGGACCAAAGAGTGAGAGCAGAACTGCTGCCTAGCCCTGGTCCATCTCTGGTGGGTGGAGCTCCATTTCTCCCCTCTCTTCCCTTTCTACACTTTTTTTAAAGAGCAGCAGCAAGTTTCTAAAATTTGCAACTTCAAAACCAGACCAGGGGACTACTGAGAAGGAGTAACCAGTGCATCCTCCTGGGGTGGCTGAGCAGTCAGCCGGGCCCCCACCTTATTTGAGTGAGACCGCCAAGAGCCTTCACGTGGGGCCTGGGCCGCAGGACCGCAATTAGGAAGCGCTCCCTGCTCCTTACAACGGCTACCCTTGCCAGGCACTGGGGGACAGAAGACAGGAAGGTGCATTCAAATCATCCTGGTCTGACCAAGGGAAATGAAGCACTAAAACAGCTTGGTCCCACAATGAGTCAGGATGGGGGCAGGGATGGACACTCAGAGCCATCTGACCCTCCTCGGGAACTAGTTCCGCTTATGGTTGCCTAGCCCAGGCAGTCTGGTGTTTGAAGGGAATCTCAGTTCTTGCACTTTGTTGCTCTTGGGAAAGAGGCACTAAACTCCAAGGGTCTCTCTTAACTGTTGGTTCCACCTCTAGACACAGTTGCTTCTCTGACAGGTTCTCCCCGTCCAAAATGCACCCCTCTCCCCAACAAAGATCTCTGCCTGCTCAAATGCTACTCATGCTTCCTGCCTAGATTCCACCTCTTCCAAGAAGCCTTCCCTTATCCCTCCAACTAAACCTAGAGAGCTCCTATTCCTGAGAACCATCATTATCTCTTTTCTCAGATACTTACACATACAATTTTTAAATGAAAATAATTTCTCACCTATTAAATTTTGTAGCCTGCTAAGCACCTTCACACTTTCTGTTTAATTTTCTATTTAGATTTATTTAATATTAGATAGAAATATTAGATATACCTTGGAGACAAAGATTATATCTGACTCATCACTCCATCCAACCCCCTTCCACACACTATGCTTTCAACCAATATTTATTGGGTTAATAATTCTAGAAAATCATTTGAAAGAGTTATAAATTAATAGAGACTTTGAAGCAAGCATGGAATGCCCTATTTGTCCGCGTCCCACTCAAGAAAGCCAGGGTGACCAGTGAGAACCTGCCTGAAGGGAACCCTGGCTGCCTATGGGATTCAGAGTCTAAGAGGGGCCTATAGAGTACACTCATGGACTACCTTGGATCTTTATCTATCCCCCCATCCCCACAGAGCTCTCTGGGGACCCTCACTTGGTTCTAGAGTTTTAGTTGCCATACATATCCTGAGGTCTCCTGACTCTATCTCCACTACTTCTCTTCAGCCACTACATTTGTCTTCCCATATGCACCCCCCATCTCCAGTGGGGAGTTTTTGCCAAAGCTTAAAGCAGTGTGTCTGAAAAAGAATTCACTTCTCCCACCTCTCACCTTAACATTACCAAAGCTGGCCCACATTCTTTGTATTCAGCCCCATTAATAGCATTTGTGTCCTCTCTGCCTCTAAATCACACACTTCCTTCCCTCACCTTCCACATGCCAGTCACCAAGCCCTAGGAGCTTAACTTCAGAAAGAGTCACCCTTCTCCCAACCTGCTTCTCCATCCACAATACTCCAGCTCTCCTTAGCATTTAGCAGGACCACAGTAACTTCTGCTTTCTGTCCTCTATGTCTCCTTGGTTGTCTTCTTCAAAAGCAAATCTAACCAAGATATGCTCTTGCTTAGGAATCCCTCCTGATGATCCACCACCTGAGGAATTGAGACAAAATTCCTTAATGGGGGCACATGACCACCCCTCATTGTCTGATCACAATCTTCATCTCTTGCTTCCTCAGCCTACATATTCACTCTGAACTTCTTACCCCAGCATACTCATGTCTTTCACAACTTGGGGGCTTTTGTTCATGCTATTCTCCTTTTCTGGAATGTACTTCTTCCCTTCTCTGATTGGAAAAATCAGTCATATTTCATGACCCAGCACACATTTCACCATCTCTGTGAGGTTACCACTTACTTCCCTCAGGCAGAACTATTTGCTCTGTCTTAATCTCCCACTGCATTTGTTTATAGTTCTGTAATATCATTGCCCACCCTCTACTGTACTTTTCCTTTTCAGGTGTCAATCACTCCATTTACTTTAAGATCCAGGGGATCAAGAACCTGCACTTAATAATTTTTTATATAATCAGTAGATAGCCCAAGATCTGCTCATAGTGGGCCCCCAGGAAATTATGTATCAAATAAATCACTGAATACACTCAAGGGTTCTCTACACTAAAGGAAGCATTACACTGACGTGAACTTGGTTCTGGACACCATTCCCAGCTCTGCTATTACTTGTTGAAATGAGATGGACTTTGAAGTCAAAGGAATTGACTTTCAAATCCCATCTCTACAACTCACTAGCTTTGTGATCTCAGGCAAGCAACTTCCAACTCTGTGTCTTAGTATTATCATCTGCAAATGGGGATCATCACCACCTCGGAGCATTGCCATGTATTACATAAGAAGTTCAGTGTGAAGCATGTGGCACAGGTCAGGTACCTAACAAATTGCCATGATTATTACCATGAATTAGCTGCATTGCCTTAGGCCAGTTCTTTCCTCTTCCCAGGCCTCCTTGGAAACTCCTTGAATGAAATAGAGGTTTAGACAGGCCTGTCTGAGGTTCCCTCCACTGCCATTACTGTAAGGCTTTAGAGCAGTCCATATTTGCTGTGATATGCATTCAGCCCTGAAACTACCCTGCCTGGAAAGAAGAACTCTGTTTCTTGGGTATGTGTTTGCCACTGCACCCAACATCAAAGTCATCAACCATATTAGGGATCCTTAAGGGCACAAAATAGTGCCTTTGATTTCCTGTATAATCTGGCTCAGATTTGGACTCAGAGAAGCTATTCCAGTCTACTCAGGAGAAGAAGTGACAAGAAGGGAGCTAGTCTCTGTGAAGGCAACAGACACTGATAATAGGGACAGAGTAGTGCAGGTTTCCAATCACACAGTGCGCTCCTCACTGAAATGACTTTGTGAACTTATTTCCCAATCCTGTGTTCAACCCCAGTTCATTCTTATTAATGTCCTGTTAACATCTTAATTTGAATTGTGGCCACTGCACTTCACACAAAGAACACACATGAGTCTATTTATTTTGAATTCTTCCAGACAGGAGGTGTCTCTCTCCTACATTTGCACATTTAAGATTTATTTTTGACATCTTAATATGATTATTTTTCTTCTTGTAATGTCATGGAGTAAAAAAGAAAAAGAGCTGGTTGGGTTTCTTTCCCCAACATTAAAAGCAGGGAAAATAGCCAATTCTTTGGAAGCCAGTTGTTTGGAGTAAGATTTGAGGTCTTGCTGAGTGAAATAATTAGGCACTTCTAAAGAATAAAGTAGCAAAGCATTGTGGGAAAACAGCACACTCAGGCCATTCAGCAGACTGTGGGCAGCTTTCCTGCTCTAAGGGGATAAATATCTCCAGAAAGCCACCCAATGTAGGGGAAGGAACATGAGCATTGGGGTCAGTCAGACCTGGATTTAACCTCATCCTTCCCACTTGGCAGTTGTGATATTCAGGCAATGTCTTCAATTCTAAGAGACTCAGATTCCCCAGGTCAAATAAAGATAATAATAGTACATACCTCATGGTGATGTAGAGAGAATTGAAAGAACGGTATTAACCATGTGGATAACCGTAAATATTAGTTCTTTTCTATGCTGAGAGTATGGTGCGAGTCGGGCAAACCTACTTAATCTTTTTACCCTACCTTGTTCCATAAGGGAATTAAGACAATCTGTATGGACACTTTTACACAACAAAGTGAAATTAATGCAAAACAAGGGGAAAGAAAACAAGACAAAGCAATGTCTGGTGATAGAGTCAGTTGTACTCAAGAAAACGGGCTGATTTGCAAGGTGCACATAGAATCCTGCGGCCATGACATAGGTGTGTGACAAGGTTCAGCAGTTGCGACATAACCTGTCAATCAAGAGAACCCCAGTCCTTCCTCATTGAAAGACCAAAAATAAATTTTTTTTTTCCTTTAAGGCAAATGAGAACTAGGAGACGAAAGACCTAATTTCCCTTCTTTCCTCAACAGTTATTTTCCTGTGTGACCCGATACAAACTACACTACTGATCTGGGTCCCCATCTCCTTGTCGGCACACATGGAAGATTGGGCAAAGTAAGCTCCAAAGCCCTTTCTAGCCCCTACATTTTATGACTTGATTCTATTCTCAAAATGTCTACAGCTTCCTCATCTGAACACTTGGCAATTCATGTGATGTTCTCGTCGAAATTCATCAGTATACTCTGACAAAACTCATCCTTCATTTGGAAGTTCAAGCTTATATCCATTCAGTCCTGTCATGGGTCTCATGACAAACTTAGGGAACCAACATTCTCAGCGTAATAACCACTGTTACTTCGGTAAACCTTACAGTGGAACCATAAAAACAGTTAGTGCTAACTTGGGCAGATCCGGGTTTATTCAGAGTAAAGGCATTTTCTTCTCTGCCTTCTCCATTCTCAGTTCTTAATCCTGTCAACCTTTCATTATGTATTTGGAATGAATTTTTTCTGATTACTTTGTTCTCATTGGGAATGTCTAAGAATCTGATAAAAGCGTAGGAAGCAGCTGATGAAGAGGCTATTATATATACTCTGCTCATGAAAATCAGTTGCTCAGAGGATGACTGTGGTCCGACTCCTCAGCAGTAGCCTCTTGATCTATTTTCTAGGTCATAATGGGAACTCAGTCTAAGGAAAAGGGGGGCTAGATGGAGAGGAGAGACATTTTAGACATTAGGAAAAGTCTATACTCTATAACATCCAATTTACCCACCACTTCCTTTTTGTCCCCTCTGAGACTGCCCTCTTGTAAATCACCACTTTCTCTCAACAGGAAAAACTATGCCCCCCCACTGCCCCCCCCTTTCCTGGCACTACTTCTTTCATGTGCCCTACATTCCATCAGATTCTGTGTGCTATTGCTCAGGCTATCCCTCAGAGAGGGTAAATAACTTACCCAGAAACATGCAGCCAGTGAAAGACAGAACTGAGGTTCAAATTCTAGTTCATATAACCCCAAAGCCAGTAGCTCGATCCTCATGGTTAAACTGAATCTCTGATAGAGTTTTATTCTAAATTCTTCCCTGAAAACATTCTCAATTTCTCTACTAAAATGTGGGGCATTTTTGTTTTTTTGTTTGTGTGTATCTTTCAATCCTTTAACTGGGACATTCGAATGTGGTTTGCTCATTAGAATCACCCGGGAATCTTTTAAGACTTCCAAAACCCAGGATGTACCTCAAAAGCATTAAATCAGAATCTTATCTCTGGGGAATGAGATAGTTTCTTAGGCTCCCCAAGAGATTCAATGTACAGACAAATTTATACTACTGTTATAGTTCAGCAGAACTCAGTCCCGTATCATAACTATTATAAAATATAAGCTCCTTGAGAGCAGAAATCTTATTTTATTCAAACCTGTAGCTCCCATATCACCAAGAAGAAAAAAGTAGTAGTTCAGTGAATACTATTAAAAAGTCACATTTGTCCAATTTAGGTTTTATTAATTTAAACAAACATGGGTAGATTAACAAGAGACCGAAATGACAGGATTTGAAACCTTTGATGTTTTGGAGTGTTTCTTGAGTTGGAAAAGACCAGAGAGTTGTGACTGCTTAGGCTAAAATTAGAAGACTTTGATAAAGTCCTTAACAATTTTCTCTAATCACTGGAAAAAATAGAACAAGATTGCTGTGTCCTTGTTTTTATCTCTGCTAAAGAAATGGGTCCAGACTGCCACAGAAGTTGAATAGGTTTGACTTTAGGAACCAATTGTCTATGATCCAGAACAAAAAATCCTAGAATGGTACCAAAGAAGTTTGTAGACTTGTCTTCTCAAGAGAGGTTTAAGTCAGGATGAGACCGCATATTGCTTTCAAGTTCTTAACTGAAGAGTCTGGATGAAACTTCTACCATGACCTACAAGGAGAATGTTATTTTTTCAAACTGGCAATGTGGTGAATTCCTGATTCTTTCTGGGGATTACAAAACAATCCATTGTATGGTGTCCAGGTTATAAATTCAGGCTTGCAGATTGCTCAGAAGACAGTTCGAGAAAGCAAAAGGCAGATTGTCCAATCTGGCTGCTCTGTGTGCCAGGAGTTATTAATTATGTCTGTTCTAATAAAAAGAGCTGGGAAGCAGCAAACTCAAAACATGTGGGGAAAACAAAACAAAATAAGATGGTAGTTTGCCTTAATGAGAGGAAGTGAGAGGCAGCAGCTATGGCAGCAGGCTTGGTAAACTGGGTACAAACCCTGCCAGCAGCAGATTTTAGCTGCAACTGGACATGATCACTATAGTAGCTACAGAGGTCATGGAATCCCAATGGACGCTCTGACATCTGCCCAGTGACCGATGAGGTCACCTTTTTTCTGTGCTTTTCTGGGATGGGTGACGAATAAAGGGAAAAGTCATTGAGAGAGACAAATCAGAATCTTCTGTCCTGTGGATCATAAGTTGTCAGAGTTGGAAAGGACATTACAGATAAGATTAATAGTCCAACCCTACCCATTTCTACACATGAAGAAACTGAGTTTCAGAGAAGTTACATGACATAATCCAGGTCACCCAACAATGGCAGACAAGGACCAGACTTTTCTCTATTCAATGTCTTGCTGGTTAACAGTAGGCTCCCTTTCTTCTTACCTGAGAAACGGGCTTTCCTTAGACTCCTACCAGTTCCTGGATTAACCAGCAGACTCAACAGCACCTTTGCCTTTATGTTTTATCCTTCACCATAAGTGTGGTACTGGGTCAGGTCTGCTCAGTCCTTAGAACTCTTCCCAGGATCTAAACTTCAGAAATTGAGGCCCTGGGGTGCTTTGACATTTCTACCGAATATTATATAGTATTTTCTTCTGGGTAGGATGGTCATAATTTTACCAATGAAGTACATAAGATTGGTTGTGCAAGAAGCCATCACAATTTCCCAAAGGGGTCATCCCTTGACCTACCTGCCAGCATGCTACCTGAGAGTTCTCTAAGACTCATACCTGACAGGACCATGATCCTGTCTGACCCACTGGACTCTGAGCATACTGAACACAGGAAACTGGCCTTATTCATCTTCATACCCTGATTGTCACCTGGAAGATTTCACTAAGTAAATTTTACTAAGTGAATAAACCCAACACTTAGAGGGAGAACTTTACAAACTAGAACTCAGAGGAAAGCCATGAGGACTGTGAAATTTTGAACGGGATAAGGGGATAGTTAAAACACAAAATATCCAACTTAGAGAAGAAAAGACCCACAAGGAAATTCATCACCATCTTCAAATAGCCAACAGGCTATCTTGGGGAAGACATAGAATAGGAGAAGTTAGCTAAGAGGAGAATGATTTCAGATGAACATAAGCAGCAGCTTTAGTAAAGGTAGTCAGGGTCCCATCTCTAGTGAGGACCATCCCCTGATAGGAAATTGAAGGGAGGAGAGAATCCATAGGGGAGGGAGCTTGACCCATGACTTTTAAGTCTAAAGATCCATGGACAATTTGAAATAGAGAAGATTTGGCAACACTTGCATTAGAAGAACACTGAAGGCAAAAAGTAAGTATCTGCTATAAACTGAACTGGAGAAAGTGGTAGAAAAAAATTGAGTTTGATGGTAAGACAAGCACGCTTGACCCTCCTAAGATCCCTCCTTTTCTAATAACAATACTGGTTCTGGAGTGCTTCTATTCGCCAAGTGCTATATTATACCGTTAGCCTGGCTAATGATAATTCTGATACAGCAACAATCAGGAAGCCCCGTTTCATACAAGTTCAACTCAAGAAAAAATAAAGGAAATTGATTTTTAAAAACATGCTGGCAAGGTTTCTGTGAAGCTGGCACACTCAGTGCGAGAAACACAAATTGAATACAAATTGAAACAATCCTTTCGGAGAGCCATTTGGCAATTCTTCTCAGGAGCCATAAACTCATCTAATAATTCCACTCCAAGGGATTTACCCTAAGGAAAATAACTCAGAAAAAGAAAAAAAAAAAACCTGTATGCTCAAAGCTCTTTAAAATATCAAAAGCTGGAAAGAATCCAAAGTCCCAACAATTTGGGAATGGTTAAATAATTTATGATATGTTAACTCCATGAAAAATTATGTGGCCATTAAAATGATAAATGAGAAGACTTTGTGGCAACACGAAAGGCATATAACAAATGATGTTCAAGGATAAGAATGGAACGCAAAGTCATACATGTGCACTGATTCTAACTCTGTGAAAATACCTACGACTAGAAATTGAAAGGGACAACAGAGAAATAGACAAACAATTGTGTTCTATGAGATTTTGTATATAATCATTGTATACTTTAAAAAATGAAAACAGAGAAGCCCTCTTGTTCTAGCTAGAGAAATCTGAGACTCACAGCATGTTAGCTAGAAGGCATTGCATGGGTCCTTGGTTAACACTTTTATTTTACAATTGGGGAAACTGAAGACTTGCAAAAATAGCCTGTCTGTTCCACAATGTTAGGGGCAGAGCTGGGACTAGAAAATGGAAGGTGAAAAGTAGAGGATCCCTGGAACATTACATTTCAGACTGATAATTTGCAGAAACACATGAAGTGAAGAGGGCAAGAAAGACAAAGAATAGGGTTGCCTGTCATAAAAATGCTCAGATGTGGGTAGTAAATTCAGTCAGTTGAGAGTGTAACATCTTCTATCTACTGAAGACCAGCTACCATCCACTCATTAAGTACATAATGGACCTGGAAAGGGAGGATGTATTTCTGCCTTTAAAGGTCATCTCCTCTCCATCTTCATTACAACTTCCTGAGGTCAACGTCTCATCAATCATTCTGTAAACACTTTGCAGGCACCTGTTATGTCCCAGGAGGTGTTCTGAACCTAGAGATACTATGCTGAGAAACAGACTCAAGAAAGACTTCTGATGGTGCTCTCATTTCAGAATTGGAGATAGTCAATTCACATGCAAACACATAGAGATTTAATACTATAATGAGTACTATTTAAAAAATAACAACAGGCATTTGTGATGAAGCATAAGTGCATGGGGGAAAAGTATGGAGTGTGGAGGCAACGTGTTCTGATTTAGGGATTGATTTGAACATTCACTGGCTGCCTTTATTATTCGGGACAATTGCAACAGCCCCCTCAGCAATAGTCTCTGTCTCTTCTTATTGGGGCCAAAGAGGTCTCAACAAGATGTAAATTTGATCTGACACTGCTCCATCTGAAAACTTTCAAAAGCTCCTTGTCACTCCCAAGGTAAAGCTGTAGTGCTGCGCACAGTGATTGAAGTCTCCACAATAAGCTTCGGAAAGCGAATCAGCGAGTTGTAGCACATGTCCGGCACCCCAGTGCATGCAGCATCCTTGGGACTCCCACTGGAGGCTCACTGGTCTCCTGGCGTGCTGCCCATTCTACTGAGGCTGGGCGTTCACACAGGCTGCTCTCTTGCTTTGATCCCTCTTCTCCCTCTTTGTTTATAGAACTCTAACGCTCCCTTTAATGTTTGTTTCAATGTCTGCTCTTCTTAAAAGTCTTCCCTCACTCTTCTAGGCAGAGTGGATTAGCCACAGCCTTCTATGCGCTCATAGCATGCTTCATTCACACTTACATTATAACACCTCACACTGAATCATAATTATTTGTGTATATGTGTATGGGAATCTGGGACCATGTCTTAGTCATGTTTTTATATCCAGAGCCAAGACAAGCTGGGCACCTAAGTGTTAGTGGCTCTCTAGCAAATGAGTTGGTTCATAGATCACGGGATGGAAGGATGGGTAGGTGGATGAATGAAGAGACTCTATCCCCCTCATTTTAAAAGCAAGGCAACTCTGATCTGGTTCATCATCTATGAAATGAAGAATAGACTAGATGATTTTTTAAGGTTATCTCCAGCTCTGATGTTCCAGGTTCCGAGAGTCCAAAAATCATGATTGGTTATTGCCAATGGAATCAGAGAGCCTTCTTGGCGTGGCCACTTGAGCAAACTCAAAGAGCTCCCAGGTTCATGATTAAGGATCAAAAAGCCTGTGGAGCCCTGCTGTACTGGGATAAATAAAACCTGGGCACGGGCTGGGTGTCCTCCTGTCCCAGTTGGCAACACTCACCATTACCCCAACATACCTGCTAGGGGAAGAAGCTTCAAGCAAAACAAGTTTTGAGCCGGCTTAACAACAGTGTAGCTATACATTCCTGTAAATTTCCAGTGCCATGCAAGGGCCTGGATAGGCCAGTCCGTGCCGCTATGTTAGATAGGTCCAGTGGCTACCTCTGCTTACTGCATAATCTGTGGGTGTGGTTTTGAGGAGAGACTTGTGTAGATTTAGGTCAGAGGTGAGGACTGAAATAATCCCCAACTCAGCATTCCATGGAGGAGTAAAGGGTGATTGTACTCTGTTTTCTCTCCGACTAGAGAAGGTGACTTGAGATTCCGTTCCACTACAGGGCTGATTTTGATGCCAGCCACATGTTCAGCCCTCTGTTAGGTGCCACAAGGAAGGCAAAGAGCCATGAAATGGGCCCTGCACTCCAGGAGTCTATGTTCTAGGGAGGGAGATCAGTAATGCACATAAGATGGCCAGACTAAGTTCTTTGAAGAGCAGAGAGTGAAGGAAGCCCATGGGGACACAGGTTTGGTGAAGGAAGAAGGAAGGTTATTCATCAGACAGAAATGGCCTTCACAGTGGCAGTCAGTAGAATTGCTTGCACATGGCTATGGTGCAGTCCAAGTACAGGACACTGGAGGAAGATGGGTAGTCTGTTCGGTTACAGCAGAGGTATAAAAGAACAAGAAGGGGGATTCTTCACCATGTTGGGGAGGTGGGACAGAAGGGGTCAGCCATCTCTCGAAGACCTGCATTATTTATTAAATAAATAAATAATTGGAGATAGTCAATTCACATGTAAACAAATAGAGATTTAATACTATAATGAGTACTATTTAAAAAATAACAACAGACATTTGCGATGAAGCATAAGCAGATGGGGGGAAAGTATTATTCATTTATTATTTATTCAAACATATTTACCTAGTGCCTATTTTTGTCATGCCCTCTTTCTACCTTTAAAGGCCAGTCTCCAAGCTTTAGAACGTATCCTATAGGCCAAGGAGCGGGGGTTGGGGGCATAACTGGAGGATCCTAAGAGGCAATGATGTAGACAGACGAAGAGCCTTGCTCTAACTTGCTTCCTTTTCTTACTGACTTGACCTCTGGTAGCAGAGGTTTGGTACTGATGTCACTCAAGCTTCATGGAGAGTTGACACATGACCTTGTATGATCCCTTCCTAGAAGATACTGCAGTCAATTATCTGTTGGTAATCAGCACAAGGCTTTCAGGCTAATCTGTGCACACACAAGCACACAGAGAGATCACTCTGAAAAACTCCTGGGGCTAAAGAGATATCATACAGGAGGTCACATATCAAAAGCACCTTTCTGGCAATAGTAATAACAAGAGTCAGGGCCCTTGGATCCCAGGGTGGGTCTTACGTGAGATTTGCCCATCGCTCTGGGAGGCAGCAGAAATCTCAACTTTCTGTGGTTTCTCCTGCACAAACAGCAGATTTCCAGGCCCGTGATCCAAGGCAAGGGTGAGGGCACCGAGTATTAGAGGAAAAGAGACAAGTCAGAATTTGAAACTACAGAAAAGGAAACACTTCTAAAACAACAGAGCAGCTCATTTCAAAGAGATTGAGTCCTGCCTTTCAAAAATGCAATCAGCATTAAAATCGTTGATTTCCTTCTTCCTCTTCCTACACGGGGAGGAGTTTACTGTAAATTAATTTGGAAGTTAAGTGAGTACAAACATACCTTTGAAAGCACCCAAGAGGCAGAAAGGGGAGTGAATCAAGCTTAAAACATAGGCAGCACAAAGAAAGATGTTGGGAATTTAAACCTGTCTGGTGCCTTTTTATAAATTTACTCTCGCAAATGTGGGGAGTTGTATGGCTCTTTGCTGTTTTTGAAAAGTACTTATTTTGACTGCATCCCGGGGACTCCACTCATCCTGTGAAATGTCTCAGAGCCTGAGCCAGGGCTTTTAATACAGAAGGGAACTTTCAAAGAGTATTGGATGACCTTCAAGAGGTATTGATAATTGTCAGTTCCCAGAGTCCCTGTGCAAAGGACACGTTTCTTCTCCATCTCTGTTGCCTGCAGTAGTGGAGACTGTGCAATGCAGGAGTCCAGCTGTTCAAAATCGTTCCGGCCTGAGCCAGGTTTGACAAGCGTTTTCCCATCAACTCTAACCCTTAACATCCATGAGACCATGGCAGAGTCGCATGGCCCCTCTGGGCCTTAGTTTTCTTGTACAAGAATCAGTGGCATCAGACATGTGATCTCTGTGATCCCCAATGAAGTGAACCATGAACTGAATTTGTTCAGATGCTAGACTGGCCAGTTAAATGAATCAGATCCTTTTTCCCTTGATATTCTTTAGGGGGGGGGAAGGGAAAAATAAGAACTTACTGTACATCAGGTACAATGCTAATATGTTTATTATTTCAGTTGCCAACAAACGGATCTTGAAGATGGAGTGATTCAACTAAACCACAGCAACTCCACTGACCTGGTGGGGAGTGACTAAGGATGCAGCCCAATTTCCTACACCTTACATATTTCCACCCAGGATCCCAGAAGAAGTTATGATCTCAATGTCAGTATTGGCTGCTAATAGATCCTGAAGTATCTTACAAATTATAAAAAAAAAAAAAAAGTTTAAATCATACCAGTGTATGATTTCAGTGTTTAGCAAACTGTGTTATAATTTACTTATTTGGGAGCTACAAATCAGTAAATGAAATAAACAGTAACCAGATGAACCAGAATTTTCCATTGCCCAGAATACCTCAGTCCCTAGCCATCTTAGGTAAACAGGAATTTACTATGGCATTAAAATAATAATAGTCTCCACGGACTAGATTCTGGTAGTCTCAGGCTTGCCAACTGTCCAGCAATGTGTCAACTGCAAAGAACACTCTCCACTCCAGCTGGGCATTACCGGGACCCAATCAGACTCCATTTCAGAAATCATGGGCGGTGTTTCCATGGAGCTCTGCCCGAAAAGAGGTGATCTAAATCTTGCATGAGAGATGTACATCAACAGGGAGCTTTGCCTAGAACACTGTGACCTAAAAAATCATATTAAGGAACTCAGAATGCAGAGTCAGTCTCAGAGACACCGAGTGACCTTGTGCAAGGCACCTTGCAGATCGCCTTGCCTACTTCACTCCCCTAATGAATGGTGACTGCCTCTGTGAGTACCTGGGCCAGTGGCACACCCCAGCCAGGGGCAAATATTCTGATTTTCACTGTCATTTTTTTTTTTTTTTAAAGACAACCTGCTCCTTCGATTAATCATCTTGCTGTTTGTTTGTTCTGGGAGGCAAGCACTGATTCAGAGGAAAATATCGCCTAGTGGTTAGACTGGAACAGGATCTCTGCTGCACTTCCATTGGGATACCCTGCACAATTTACTTTTTGATGTCCCTTAAATAAAGATGCCCATGATGCATGCAGACCTGAGGGCCAGGGAGTTTGTATTCCTCACCTCCCCCACCGCCCTCCAGCCATAACTATTCTCCCTTTATTCCTCCCTTTACTAGGACTGTATAATACAATGCATTTCCCTTTTTATCTCAGCTGCCGGGAAGCTCAAAGTCATGCTATACGCCTCATTAAATTTATTCTGCTTCTAAGTTTTCTTCCCCCTCACTGTCCTTTCATTTCATGAGCACATCTTTATCTTTTGTCCATGTTTTGATGAAACTATCATCTCTATATCTCATAAGTTACTTTTAATACTTTTTGGAAGTGACATGAGAATAAATCAACTACGTGGACTAGCATGTTCCATTAAGTGCTTTGCAGATGGGAAAATTTGGAAGATTAATGCTGATCCTATGATGAAGTCTGAAATTTCACTTCTAACACAAATTAATAATTAATATTTAAAAGCTTAGATATAGTCACAGCTATGAACCTTTGTCTAGCCCTCACCATTTGTAAGGTGAGAACCTTCAAACATGTGCTCTCATTTTGTAATTAGTGTTCATGCTGTACAAATGAGAAAAGGGAGACTTAGAGAGTTTCAGTGGCCTGTCAGAGGTCACAAAGTTTGTAAACTTGGATCTTCTGACCCTAAGCCAAATCCTTCGCCCCTGTGCCCCTGGTATCCTTGTTTCTCAATGACTTCTCATTGGAGCCAGTGTTCTCCTTTATCCTCAAACAAGTTGTTTGCTTTTTGTTTTTTTTTTTTTTTTTTCAGTGTGCTGATCATATGGGAGCAAAAGGCCATTTTAGTAGTTATATCTCTGGCTGAGATGATCTGCAGAAAGTCTGGAAACTGCTGATTCAAGGTCTAAAGTGTCAAGCTTGAAATGGTCACTTCTAGAAGATGTGAGCCACCTTGCCTCATTCTGGGTTCCCTGCCTCGGTTTGCTTGCCACATCCCCTGCAGCTGTATTTGAGGTATAAAGGGACAACGAGGAAAGTATGAACTCTAATATGCATTTCTTCCTTAAAGACCTATTTATAATACCTCTTCTTGGTCTCTCTGGTACTTGAGTGGCAGGCAGAATACCAAATCCATAGATTGCTGGGACAAACAGAGAGAAGAACACTTCATTACTTCTTGGGGTTTTCTGGTGTGAAAGTACTTTGATACTCTTTACACACAGCCTTTGGGTCATGTTGTTTCCCCAAGTGGGTCAGTCAGCCAACCTGCTTTCATGTGACTCTGCAAATAAGGTAAGGACTGCATTTGTACTTCTGGTTTACTCCCATTTCAGGCCAAGTACCTACCCCCAACAGCAGTTGTACCGAAAATCTTCGGGAATAGTTTGTCCCGAAGGTCTGCTGCCTGTAGAAATTTCTGGAAGGCCAAGAACCCTAAAAGAGCTGTGCATCCAATACCTTTCTCTCTACTTTTCTTCTCCAGGTTTGGCCAGACTCAATGCTGGTTCCCCATTAGGCCTTAGGTCCTACCCACAGACTGGGGGCTGGAGAGGCTAATCTCAAAGGGCTAGAAATGAGTCAGTTTCCACGCTCAGCTTCAGGTAGTGTGGCTTCCTGAAGCACAGACGAGGAAGCTCTAAATTTCAGAGTGATTGTTTTTTCTTTGCATACCATATCCGGAACTGAAACCACCAATTCATTTCACTTAAGCCCTCATACACTACCCTCAAGTCATCAATAACATTCCAAATATAATATAAGATACCAAGACTTCATCAACCAAGTAATTCTGTCTCTTCTGATCTCTCTTCTTTTCATGGTGATCTTGTTTGCATCTTCATTTTCTTCTTTATGTTTTTGTCCTGAAAACACAGGATTTGGAGGTCTTTGTTACTTCACAGGTGTTTATGAGATTTAGGAGTCAAATATCTAAAACTCTGCTAAGAGTTTTCCCTTATTCATAACTTTCTGCTTCCCTTGTTAGTTAATTTGGCTGCCTGTTGAAGTCATTGAATCGATGTCCCATTTTAGAGGGCAACTGACATTGCCAAGAGCTTCCACACACAGCTTACCTATCCAGAAAAGCAGATTAAAAAATGGGATCTGTGGAGATATCCATGCAAACCATCTTCATGAAACAGGAGAGCAATGGAAAATCCATGCATTCTCCTGATGCCAGCCAGGGCATCAACATATTCGGAGAAGGAAGAGCCTCTACCATTTATATAATACCTTACAATTTATAAACCACTTTCATATCCTTTCTCTTGATTCTCACCAGAACTTGTGAAACCAGAGACAAGCATTATCCTCCCCAGTTTAGAGAGGAGAGGACCCAGTCTGATAAAGGTGGAATAATGGGCCCAAGCGGTGACAATGGAAAAGCCAGAAAACCTGATGAGAAGCCAGGTCAAATGCAGTATTTCTGTAACTCCCATCTGACCATATATATAATATAATATGACCTCAAAATCCATGACTTCATGTTACACAGTCATTTGTTGAAATTTTTAAACTTCAGGTCGTTTGTAGGCCCGGTGAATGGCTCTTGGTTATTAGCTTTGTATAACACTCTGGGTCTTGGCTTTCTTTCTTTAAAATATAGATGAATGACATTAAATGCTGAGTTTCTTTCAGTTCTAACCATCTGTTGGTCCCTGTGTCAGGGACTGCCAAATCCATGGGATGGCCCAAAAATGCTATCCCAAGTACTCGAGTACTCATGACAGAGCATCTGTCCCCAGGATGGTAGTAGCATTAGGTTAAAATGGTCTCCATGGCCATGTAAGTCAGAGAAAAGCAGGATTATTCAAAGTGAAACAGGTTGCTTTGCTCCAGCTCTTCTCAGAGCCTTTGCATGCAAATCTACAGGGGCAGGGGGTTATGGATATGCAACATTCCTCTAAGTTGGCCCTAGAACAGGGATCTCATGGAATTTGTATTCTATGGAGTATTTTGATTAATAGTGGGACACCCTCCAAGGATCCCATTGGCCTCTCAAAGCATTAGTGCAAATATCAAGTAAAACTTTACAGCCAGCCCAACACCACCTCCTTCCATAGCAGTCCACACCAGGACTGCACTTTTAGGCAGTGTAGGGAGGTCCTCTGAGCCTGGTACCACCTAGCATCAGGCAACCCAGCTGCACAATCTGGATCACATCCCTTTAGCCATGGAAACTTTGTCCTGAAAAAACAAAAAACAAAAAACAAAAAACACCTCCAAAAAACAAACAAAAACAAAAACAAAACAAAGCAATCAAAAGCAAAACCTCCTAATTCATCTGAAAGCAAGGACTTCCACTTGTAGCCTGAATATAGGACTAGCGGCAGTTCCTTTTATTGCCTTGGCAAGTTGTGCCCCTTCATTTCCCTGAGGGCAGGGTCTCAAGAAGGGAAAAGAAGGTGAGGCTGCTCAAGAATTTCCCATTCTGCCTGTAGTCCTTCTGCTTCCCATGGCTCCCCCAGCATCTTTGTTCTATAGGAAAAGGAATTCTAGACTCTCAAAGAGACTTTTGCACTGTGGCAGACCACCAGAAGTCCTATCTGGTCTACAGCCCCTTTCAACTTGACTCTTCCCCTTCAGCATCCCCCTCCAGAGCCTCTGCTGAATAGCTGCTGGAGTGAGGAGTCTACTCTCCAGAGGCGACCTGGCTCCACATTTGAAGAGTTTAGATTGCTCGAAAGTTCGGAACCACACTCTGTCTCATGGGAACTTCTTTCTGTGGTTGACTCCAAACACGTCTGATCCTGCTTCTATAAGCATGAACTATGTCTCTGCCAATCTTACAGGTGACTCTACTTGTCTGCAATCCAGATCTAAAAAGTTCCAAGAGCAGAGTGTACCTCCATTTCTGAGTCCAACTTATCTTGCCGATTAACTTTCACCCACTTCTCCCAGTCCCCCTTGCTCTAGAGGGAAACAGCCTTTGGTGCCAAAGAAGTCATTTACCTATTTGACTGGGGATCCTGTACTCAGAGTTGAGACTTCCTGCCCTGGGTTTAGGTCAGCAAATGCCACCTTAAAGTTTAGTTGAATGCTTCTGCTTTTGATCTCAGCCACACTTGTGCTCGTTTAAAAATTGTTAGCTATAGGATAGACTGAGACAAATTATCTTTGGTTCTAGAATGACTTGAAACTTCCTAGTACAGAGCTATGCAAAAAAACTTCAGGTTGAAAGAAAGCACAAAGACACACAGACAGTTAAAATGGCCCTGAGACTTCTGTTTTATTTGCAAGAAGAAAATAATTCTTAGTTTTCCTTTGACTGGGCTAGATGTTCTGCAGTCTTTATCAACTATCTAATTAGTACTTTAAGATTTTACATGCATATTTCACATTCATTATCTTATTTATCCCCATAATCATTTCAGGCCAGATACTATTGCATCCTGTCTTTACACTTCATGAGACTATTGGTGTTTCTGAGGCTGTGGTTCTGCACTAGCCTTTAAATGTTTTGTTCCATTGCTAGAATCATGAACTGCAGTAGAAGTCCTGGGTTCTAACCCCTGAGTGACCTTACAGAAGTCACTTTCTCTCTTTGACCCTCAGCTTCTCCAGTTGTAAAATGGTGGTGTGGGTGGAGTGAACTAGAGGAGCTCTAAGAACCCCAGTCCTGTTCAGCCTCTTGCACGTGCTTATCCTTGTTGACAGTGTGAACAAAGAGAACAAACCACAGCTGGATCCAGGAAGGCAAACCTTTGCCCATGATTTGCCACACTCATGGTAAGTGAGAAATAGTGTCCTTATTGTTTTTACATCTAAAAGGATAACATGCCCACAATCATTAATTACAACAGGCACATTAAAGGTTATATTTTAATGTAGAAATCCTGCTCGGTTGAAGTAAGAACATTTCTGAGAGAAAGTTCAAGTTTTGAAACTGTTAATACCTTCCTGTGACGATATGTGGGATGCAATGGGGGTGGGGAGTGGTAAGCCAGACAGTTCGTCGTAGGGATAACCTCTTTGGTTTATGTAAAATATGAGTCAAAGCAAATTCATTCTTGTAGGCTGCCATGCCTGAAAGAGAATGAAGCCTCGCTCAAAAGAGACTGAACCCTTCATGCAATTAATCAGCCATGTCTCTGTGCCGTATGCTGCAATGTCTACTTTCCAGAGGAAAGGTTATTTTCAAACCACATAAATGATGATGCTTTCGGAAAAAAAAAAAAAAGACAACAAAAGGAAAACCCACCTTTCTTAAATGATATGAACTCATCTATTGTTTTTATTTCGTACCCACAGTCTTGATGCCTATAATCTCTAAAATCATTTCGGTTTCCAAAAATCATTTGAAACACTCCTACACCTGGGGCTTTTGATAAACAGTCCGGCTTCTACAGAAAGAAAAAGGGGTGTGTGTGTGTGTGTGTGTGTGTGTGTGTGTGTTTGAGAACCAAAGAAGGACCGGCAGTGGAGGACCAGGAGAGGAAACAAGGGCAAGCTTGGGCACCAGGCAGCCTGCAAACAGCCGAGTAGGCTTTATTGTAACAACAAAGGCATTCTTCGAGCATGGGTCTTCCCTCCACTGATCTCTCTTTAAAGACTATAAGAAACTTTTAGGTAATTTCAGTCCGATGTTAAGACTACAAACAATGATTAGTGTTTTGGAGCACTAACAATGTCTCAGGAACCTTCTTGAGAGCTTCAACACATATGAGCTCATATAATACCTACGACAAGTCTATGAAGTTGATACAATTATTATCCCATTCTACAGATGAAACAAGTAACCGAAAAACACCAAGATCACAGAGAAGTGAGCTCACCAGTCTCTGACTTATTAACATTGAAAGAAAGTCCTGCCTGGTCACCATTAAGACTGAAGATGTCACTTCCTCTGGGAAGTACTTTCAGTAAGATGAAATCTTACTCTCCTTTCAGCAACCAGAACTTTCTCATGGCACTGAAGACACTACCTTAAACTACAGTAATTTGTGAACATGCCAGATCATCTCCATAAGACTCCAAGTTCCTTATGATCAGAACGATAGTAAAATCATCTCTGTTTCCCTACAGCCATAACAAAGTGCCTGGCACTGCAGAGACACTTTGGAAATATCAGTTGAGTAAATAAAGAAAGAGGCCCAAGTTTTAGACCTGAGTTCTCTTAACCATGTTAGAAAAATCATTACAATCAGATCTCTAGGATTACAGCCAGCTGAATCTTGTGACAACTACCTGTGACTTTTAAAATAAAACACTCTACTGGTTTTTAGCCCTTTGGAGTTTTTGGTTTGTTTGTTTGTTTGTTTTCCCTAAATTCATCTTCATCTGTGGGATGGTGATGGCATGTGTCCTGTCCTTCTGGCCTGGCAAGTAGGTTTCAAGAAAAATATATCATAAGGAAAGAGAGAGAAAGAGAGAGAGCTTAAGTCATGTCAAGTTCTGAAGTTAATATCGAACAGGTGAAATTGATAAAGCTTATCCTAGTTTTCAAGGAGTCCCTCATCCTTTTAAAAAGAGCAGAACCCTTTGAGAACAGAGGCCAAACTTACTTCCAAAGCATTACAAGACCATACAGAAAAACAGGATGTATCAGGATGGCTCTGATAAAGGTAGGACCTTATAAGGAGTTTATGAAAATAGATAATAACCCAAAGATCACCCACTTTAACCCTCTCACTTGACTTATGGCAATAATGTGGCTCAAAGAGAAAAGAAAAAGAGTTGTCAAAGTTGACAGATCAATTGAATGAAAGCAGTAGAGATAGACTCAAGACAAGTAATTCCTAAATAAGGCAACTGTCCCTATTCTATTTTGCCTGCTTTTATGACTAGGTTACAAGTGAGCAATTCTCAAGCTATAGTCTATCTGGTTACATTGGGGTAAAAGTTTGTTTTAGGTTGGAGAAAGTCCACAGGCTCAGGCAAGACCAATTTAAACGAATTGGATGACAAGGGAGTCTATATTTTTGATCACATACAAAACATTTGTACCTACCAAGTCATGGCACGATAAATTAGTTGGTTGGCATCAAAAGTGCATGAGTCATTGTTCTTACCAGCAGTAAATCCAATTGCTGGCACAGAGTGGATGAAATGCAAAGTGACAGCTGAGATTAGAGCATGTTGGACTCCCTCCATCCAAGGTTCTTCAGTCCATGTCTATCCTGGTACAAAATGTTACATTGTCCTCACAATAGTAGTCAAGGATTTTCAGTAGTTATGACCTCTTAATGTTGCTGGTGGCTAAAAAGTCAATAAAAGCAGACAATGCCATATGTGTGGCAAAGACAAGAGGTGAAATCCCAGCTTTGATTCTGACCCTGAACAAGAACCTGGACGTGTCATGTGCCTCTGTGAGTTGCATTTCCCCTCTCTGAAAATTGAAGAGATAAGCCAAAGGATGCTTGGGTTCCCCTCCACTTCTAGGATTCAATGAGTCTATAAATGTATCAATTCCTTCTTTCTCTACTGTGGTTCTGTGAGGCCCTTGGGTGAACAGCAGCTCAGAAATTTGTCATTTCAACTACCAATAAAGGATATTTGGAAAAAATTTAAAAAAAATAAAGGATATTGGGGGGCTAGAAAGGCAAACTAATCTGGGTCAATCTCAGCTCCATACTTAGGTGATCTTGAGCAATATCAGTTCCCTTTCTGAACCTCCAACTCTTTTGAAAAGTCCAAGTAATAATACCTACTTCACAGAGTCATCTTGGGAGTTAAATGAGATTATGGATGCCAAAGTGCTTGTGACCTGAAAAGCATATAGAGTTGTGTGGGTGAGGATTAAAAGGAAGATGTTGATGAGGAGTTAAGAACACTTTTTGATTTTCCACAAAGATACAAAAGGTTCAAGGTCTACAGATAAGGCTAAGGAAGGAGACATTATCTCTGTGTACTTGTGTTCTGCCCACCCTGAGAATTATATATTTCTTTCCTTTCCTTTTCCTTTCCTTTCTTCCTTCCTCTCTCCTCCCCATCATCACTCCTCATCTCCCCAGACCAATAGAAATCATCACTTGTCTTATGTATTAGGCCTCTCTTTCCCCCACACTTCTCACTGCAAACCCAGCTGGCGTGTCAAATCAAAACCTCTCTACAGATATTTCACCTTCACTTCTTGAGTCTTCTCGACCATCTAAAAGAAAACAGCAGAGGTGCTCCCTGCACCTACACATTTCCCTTTGTTTTCAGGGCCAACACAGCCTGGCCTCCTTGTGGTAGTTAGAGATCTTCTTCCATCTCCAAGTCCTCTGGGCTCCAGAGTTATGGGGGCTCCACAGGTTACCTGACATCCTTCTGGTGATGAAGCATGATGGTTTCTGATAGGAAAGACATGCTAGATAGAAAATATGGCTTTTCACAGGGATCCACCCCCCCCTCCAGTGCTGCAAAGGATATTAGGAGGTCTCTGGTTCGATCCTATTTTACAGATGCACAAACCGAGCCCTAGATCAGAGAAGCAGCATACTGTGTCACTTAGAAGGAGAGCCAGAAAGTTCTTTCAAGGACATCTAGGCCAAACTCCTCATTGGTCTGATGAGGGAACTGAGGCCCAGTGATGTTAACTAACCTGCCCTGAGTTAAAGAACTAGTACTGAAACCCATAACCTCTGATTCAAAGTTCATATTTCCGGGGCATCTGGGTGGCTCAGTCTGTTAAGCATCTGCTTTTGGCTGAGGTCAGGATCCCAGGGTCTTGGGATCCAGCCCCGCATTGGGCTCCCTGCTCATCAAAGATCCTGCTTCTTCCTCTCCCTCTACTGTTCCCCCTGCTTGTGTTTTCTCTCTCATTCTCTCTCTCTCTTTCTCTCTCTCTGTCAAATAAATAAATAAAATATTTTTAAAAAAAGAAGTTCATATTTCATTTCAGGTAAGGTACATGTAAGATACACACTGCAGACACCAGGCACACGAAATCCAGTCTCCAAGAATATGTACACAGAACAACAGGTTATTGCATTCATGAAAATCAGGGAAATCATTTTATAGCTATACTTTGGAAATCTCATTTTGCTCTGCAAGAGATGCATTGTATATTTCTGTGTAGGGGATGTGATGAAGATAATAATTAAATCCGTGTTAAGGTTTAGGATATATGAGTATAGGCATAAAACAACCTCTGGAATTACCTTCACTCTAACCACAAAGCCCAAAAGAGTTTAATGAAAGTCATTTTCCTGTCATTAAGAAGCAGGTGGCCTTCAGTGGCCCAAAGTGGGGCCCTACTAGAAAGCTAAATCTGGAAACAGCAAAGTCCATGTATGTCTTGGGCCCTAAGCCTATTACTTGGTACAGCATTGTCTGGCTCTGGGGCCAGGCCAGTGGTTTTCTGGTAACCTCTGTTCTTAACTCCTTCTACAGGGGAAGGGCTGTGGTGAGGGGAAGCCCACATGTGTCGTGTTTTCAATATTGGAAATATTGATAACCTGAGGAGCATATTTAATAGAAGGTCATAAGATAAACAGGAAGTGATGAATTTTGAGTATTTATTACCATTGTTCTCAATATAATTCATTTATATATTTACCTGATTTAATATTTAGTAATGGCTGTGCTTTTCAACCAGTTCACAAAATTCCTGATAGTTTATTTGATTTTTTAAAAGATTTTATTTATGTATGTATGCATTTATTTATTTATTTGTGAGAAAGAGAGATTGTGATCATTCATTCATGTAGTAGGGAGGGGCCGAGGGAGAGGGAAACAGAGACTCTCAAGCAGACTCTCCACTTACTGCAGAGCTCGATGTAGGTAGGGTTCAATCCCAGGACCCTGAGATCATAACCTGACCCCACGTCAGACACTTAACCAACTAAACCACCCAGGTTCCCCACAAAATTCCTAATAATTTAGCAATCAGCTCTTATTAGCTGGAACAAGTCAGCTTCCCATGGACCCCCGGGTCCTACAGGTATGAGTTTGAATCCTGGCCTATTGTTCTGCCAGTTATGTGATGTTGGCTGAGGTTTTGGATTTCTTTGAGCTTTTGTTTCTTCAGCTCTGGAAGGTGACACAGTAACAGTAACATCATGGGTTCACTGCTGATCTTATATGAGATAATGCTTAGCAGAGTGGCTATATACATGAAATGCTCAAAAGATCACCATTTGTGCTTCTAAAGCCAGATTTGCTCACTCAGTGAACATTTTGCCAGAATGTATTTTTATTGGTGCTTTCCATTGTATGTGGTCTCTAATATTAGGTGCTATACCTAAGTCTGGTATTATTCTTGCCCTGCTCTCAAAGAGTTCCTGGTATAGTGGAATAAGGTATAAGACATGAACACCAGTAGGCATAGTCCAGAGCAAGCTATTCTCAGATCTTGAAAAAGCAAAGGGCTTCAGAAGGGAAGGAAAAGAAGAGAAGGGGGATTCATGGAGACCACCGTGTGTGAGCCATAGATTTCAGAATAGACTTGGACTTGCAGACATTTCCAGGAAAGGGTGTCCCAAGAAGAGAGGGTAAAGGGAGCAAAGGCAAAAATAAAGGAACATAGAGGCAGAGACTTGTAAGATTTGGTGGAACAAAGAGTATAAAAGGGTGGTGAGGGAATTGTTGGGAAGGTAGACAGCTCCTAGGTCATGTTAGCCTTGAACACTGAGGAATCTGGTTTATGTTCAGTTGTGTAATGGTCAGCCCAGGAAAATCTTTTCCTCTGATAAGGGATACAAATCGGATCTTTCGATTATCTATCATATTACTTTATGTATTTGTTCATTGAATGCATTTTTATGGTAACAGTTCTTTCCTTTAATAAGAGTAGTTAGAGGAGCCTTGGTGGCTCAGTCGTTAAGTGTCTGCCATCGGCTCAGGTCATGATCCCAGGGTCCCGGGATCAAGCCCCACATCAGGCTCCCTGCTCAACGAGAAGCTTGCTTCTCCCTCTTTCACTCCCCCTGCTTGTGTTCCCTCTCTAGCTGTGTTTCTCTCTGTCAAATAAATAAATAAAATCTTTAAAAAAAAAAAAGAGTAGTAAAGAGTTAACTAGATAACGCAATATATTTTTAAACTAAGTAAATTTCCCCTGTGGAAAAAATTCCTGTGCTCAGGGATAGAAGGTGGCATTATAATTCCTAGTTGAAAACAAAGTCATTATTTAAAGCCTTTGATAAATATTGGGAGGGTTCAAACCAGTGGCACTATTTCATGAGTTTTGAATTGTCTACTGCATCCCTCTTGCATTGTGCTTTGCACACAAAAAAGTCATATGACCTACATCTTTATCTGTTCCAGTCTTAAGCTTCTATATATAGGCTTTGGTTATGAATGTTTTTTCCTATGAAAAGGTCAGACTTTGCACATGTACCATCAACGCAAAGCCCTGCTTATTAAAAAGTAGGCAGGCGAGTTTGTAAAAGTCATTGAAATATTATTGATGTGGGGGAAAAGCCTGGAAGTTTGCTGAAAAAGAAATGGCCTCCAAACCTTCTCAGAGAGAAGATGGGGAAGCCTCTCTCTTGTGATTACAGAAGCATTTTCCTTTTGCCTACGGCGACCTGAGGCTGTCTGCGGCCACCTTGTACAGAAACAGGCTGGGACACTCCCGCCCCCGGCTCTCTCGTGCATATGCGGGTGCACACATTCGCCTCTGTCAGAGAGACACCAAGCTCTGTTAACTCCTCCACCACACCTCAAACCCCCGTGGAACATCTGGAGGTGGAACTGGGGAAGGTACCTCGGCCAGATAGATGCAAACCAATTTGGGGTTTCCGGTCGTACGCAGACTGCGGCAGCCACCCTCGGCCAACTTGCAACAACAGAAAGAACTTGGGGAGAGTTGAACTCTTACTTTTAAGCCAAAAGTTCACCAATTCTAATGCTCCTCGAATGTCAGCTGCTCCACAGGGCTAACCTTTGAGTCTGAATGCTCTGAAAAGATCAAGCTGCTTTAGGAAAGAAGGCTGCCTATTTCATTATTTCGTTCGGATCCTTTCTCCATGAGATCAAGTTCTTTTCCAGCAGGAGATTATTTAGCGATTATGTGAACTACACGTGGTACTCCCTTGCTTTAAGAGGTAGGAAACCGAAGTTTAAAGAGGTTAAGTGACTTGCTCAGTTTCACTCAACAAGTCAGGCTCCTGTGGATTCAACATGTGGTCAAGCAGTCGGTGCTGGGATGGGCAGTGTTGTCGCATGAAGCAGTTGATGCCATTGTGCCTTTTCTCTGTAGGTTAATATCTACCTGCTAAAACAAGCCTCACAGGAGACCTTACAAAATAGGGATTGGCATGTTATAGTGAGTGAAGTATTAAGTTGACGGTAGCAAGAACCACATTATGATTTTAGACCAGATGTTATCAGACACTTATTCACTCACTCATTCATTCATTCAGTAAACATTTATTGAGAACATGCCAGGTCTCATTCCACACGCTGGGGGTACAGTGTTATGAATAAAAACAGATGCCTTCCTGATCCTCTGAAGCTTAGACTGGGGACCTCCTATGTATACACTGCAGATTCTTTTTACTTTTTTTTGCTTACCCATTTCATCTGTCCTCTAGCATGTAAGCCCCTCAGAGTCAAGAGCCATGACTAACCCACCCATGAAACTCACTGTGGCACTGGTGGTGGCCGGGATAATCTGTGAGGTTGCCCCACTCATTCCTGGACCCCACCCCTTCGGACCCCAACAGAGTTCACTTGTTGACAACTCAGATAAGTTTGAGGCTGTGGGGGTTGCCAGTGGAGGTTACCAACATGGTGATATAAGATTAAAACATGCTTATATTTGAATAAAACAGTGTGAGCACTTGTAGTTAAATAATAGGAAAGTAAAAGAGAGGAAAGGAAAGGAAAGGAGGGAAAGGAAGAGAAAGGAAAGGAAAGGAAAGGAAAGGAAAGGAAAGGAAAGGAAAGGAAAGGAAAGGAAAAGAGGGAAAGGAAGGGAAAGGAAGGGAAAGGAAGGGACAGGGAGAAGAGAAGAGAAGAGAAGAGAAGAGAAGAGAAGAGAAGAGAAGAGAAGAGAGGAGAAGAGAAGAAGAGAAGAAAAAAGAAATCCAATCTTGCTGTAGGAGCTGTCCAAGAATGGCAGCCTGCTTTGTGGAGTGAAGATTTCCCATCACTGGAAGGGTCCATCAGAGGCAAGGCCACCACTCGCTCGAACACGGAAGTGAAAATAGCAAGCATGGGATGGGAACACATCGCTCTTGACTGGAACCAGCTCTCCATTATTCACCATTTTGAGTATCAGTGATGGTACTAAATCCCTTAAATTTCATACCCCTTTCCCAAAGAGTCAAAATTGAAAAATTAACTTGGATCTAACTTCTTCTTTACCAGTCCACAGACTATGGTACTAGTGTCAGTCCAAGAAAAATGGCTTTCTTCTGTTTTATTATGTTAACTCTCCTAAAATTCCATTTTTGATGTACTACTCACCAGTTCCAAAACCCTTCATAGTTCCCTATTGACTCCAGGCTAAATAAACCCCAATCAGTTCATCCTAACATTTAAGATCCTTCACCACCAGGCTCTGATATCTCTTCTTCTTAGCCTTACTTTGAACTTCTCTTCATCCACCACCTAATTCCTTAGTCTCTTAAATGCAGAGCTTCTGGAACACTCCTCTTTTCCATCTCCACATTTTTCTTTACAATTTTTCCTATACCAGTCATATTTGTGGCATCTATTTTCTTATTCCTTAGAGTCTTTACCTAGTTGCTTACACTCCTGTGTCTTCATCATCATGTGCCCAGTGCCCAGTATGGCTCTCAGGTCAAGTTTATTGGCTAGAATTAACTTATTAGAAAACATTTTTCCTTGCAAGGTGGCAGAAGAACACATTGGTTAAGTGTACAGATTCTGCCCCCAGCCCCCTTTGGTGTGAGCCCTGGCTTTGCCACTTACTGGCCGGGTGATCCCAGGCAAGTTACTTAAACTCCCAGGGACCCAGTTTTTTCATTTGTAGAATGGGAAAATAATAGCGCCTATCTCATGTCAGGAGGATTAAATGATTGATTTGTATGAAGTCAAATTGTACGAGCTTTAGTGTCTGACACTCAGCTATTCACTTAGGTAGTGCCTATTCATTCTTTAAGGTGCCCTTTTATTTCTTCCTCTTTCATGAATATTAATTCTATTTTCCATGTATAAAGCACTTCAGAGTTTACAAAGACCTTTCATATGTGTTTTCACATTTAATCATCACAGCAATATGTGAGGTAGGTGTCGCCATCCCCGGAGAGTTTGGGTGACACAGGTAAAAGCAGGGGGCGGGGGTGGTGACAGGAACTCGGCAGAGATTCTGGTTCTCTGTCCCAAGGGTGTTTAGACACAACATCTTGCTCCCAGTCTGGATCAGTGTGATTTATGGGCTTCACACACTCCCAGAAGGGTTGGCACTTGAAGCTTTCCTCTGCCGCAGATCGTTCTGTGACTTTTGCTCCATCCTGTATGTAAACCTTCATGGCAGGATACCAAATAAACATAACAGCAGAGCTAAACACCCGAGTTAGAAGGGATCGTGGACATCATTAAGTCTGATCCACCACCACCACCGAAACCATTTTACAAATGGGAACACTGAGTTCTAGGAAATAAAATTATTTTTCTAAAGACCTACTAGTTTATATGCTCCTCAAGAAAGGGTCATGTGCAGGCACTGGAGAAATAAGGACAAGACTCTGGCTCTCAGAAAAAACATAGTCTAGTAGATTATGTCCTACATAATGTCTAACCCAGTGCCCAACACATACCGTATGTTCACCGTAAATTCAGAGGGCTCTGAATAAATGAAAAAATCAATAAATGAATGTCACTACACAGCCACTGACTGAGCTGCCCCTAGATCCTGGGCTCCAGATTATAAACATGGGCTCCCCACTGCTCCTACATTTTGCCTCTCCCATCTAGACTCACTTTGTAGTGAGATTTGAGAAATAGCTAATAAACTTGACAAACATGCTGCCCATCATGTTTATTCAGGACCTAAAAGTAGATTTCTAGTTATCTTGTACAAGAGTTTGCTCTCTGTCTCTGCTGTAGGGAGGGATTCTGAACAAGGACCAAGCAGAAGACCAGCTCCAACTGACCAGGACCTGCCCTGTGGGATGCCAGCAGTGTCTAAAATAGTCCTATGTCTTTGCTGTACAAACAAAGCAGTATGTGATGCATATCGGCTTATGATGGCTACCTGAACATGTTTCACATTTTACTTAATTTCACTCTTCATAGAATGTCCAGGCTGGCAGGTGCCTTGGAGAAAATCGGGCTTAATAATTCCCTTATGGGAGAGATAAAATATCAAGAGTCAGAGCCCCAGGGTCATTGAGCAGCTCATAGCACACATTGTGTCAGCAGCCCAGACTAAACTTGCATGCAAGTTTCCTGGTTTCCAGTGAAGACATTCTTTTCATACCCCATATGGCTGGATTTGGCATTAAGCCAGCAGACTACACTAGCGCAAACTTCTCAAGAGCACAGGTTTTGTGTGACTTACCTTTCTATCTTGCACTGTTGGCATCGTGTTCACAGAAACTCCTTCCCTGCACTGCACTGTGTAGTTCTCAAAGAGCCTTCATGCTCGTCATGAGTCCCATTTTATAGATCAGGGAGCCTCAGGCGGCCTGAAGGACGAAGGGCTCATGGCTTCAGAAAAATGGTAGCAGAACTTGAACCTCAGTCTTCTGACAAGCAATCCATGCCTCACCTCAACAATGAATAAGAGTCCAATGACTCTTTGATGACCAAGTACATGAATGATGGCAGGATTGGTGAATGAATGAAAGACTGACAAGCATAGACATCACTCACTCACTCTTGAGAAACAGATTTTAGGAAAATAATCAACTCCATACCCTTACCCTGCCTGGACCAATGATGACCAGTTTCAGCTCTGTCGCCCGTGGCTCCCTTCTTCTGGATGCCTCACATATGTGTTTAAGGGAAGGGGGAAAACTCAGAACTCCAAAACTCTGTATTCTTTTAGATGCCCATGTCTCTGAAGTTTTTATATCCAGTTTGGATGATTAAAAGAAAGCATGAAGAAAGATCTGTAAACCAACCAAATGTTACCATCCAGAGATTATACCAGTAGTTAATATTTTACTGAACATCCATCCTTTTTTTAGTCTTTTTTGTCAACACACACATATATAATTTGCTTAGAGGATTCATACTGAATATAATTAGTGATCTATTTTTAGCATTTCATAATAAATCAGAAATATCCACTTGGGCCATGAGTGGATCAAGAGGGAGAATGAGCATAATATTTTGACAACATTTGATCTGCTGAGTAACGCACAGATATTGAGATCCCCAAACACTGCTTTCTAATGACTGTTTCACGAGCCTGGTGAAACCATTTTTACCAGGATCTGAGCTTTTCTGTTTCTAAGATGGCTATGTATATGACACTGTTAAAACATGAGTAATTA